>JAUUEB010490143.1:0-10729 GCA_032362205.1 Clione limacina | reverse complement strand
GCACTGGTATTAAACGCGATCTTGAACACAGGAAAAAGAAACCTGTCAGTGATGGAGCGAATCGAGTATATCTCTATCATTCTTTGGTTATTAAATTAAATTCCATAACTCTGTCAATTATTAACAGATCTTGTTGGAATTAAATAGTGGTCTTCATCGTGTTGAATTTCGAAATCGTACAAAGTCAAAGAATGGTATATTTCTTGAGTTATCGTGCCTACAGACAAACGAGACGCGTAGCATACCCTACACCAATACTTGGTGTCGGGAACTAGAAAAATGAGTACTCGTAGAGAGTACAACCACGCACATCAGACAAAGGTAACAAAATATAGCAAGGCTCTGAGTTGATGAAAATATTTTATAAGGACCCTAGAAGAGCATGTGTTAAAGAACGTCAAACTATCTTGGAAAGCAGAGCTTGAGGGAGAAGAACAAAGCATTGTGCGCCTAGATAATGATATTATTACTAAGGAAATTCGTAGAGCTAGATCAAATTATGTCTGCTTTTGTTTGCGAATGTATACGGTTAGTCAACATTGTCGTGGGCACGGATTTGTCTAAAACAGCTTACTGAAGTTGCATTGAATAACAAAATGTTAAACTAATTAGGCCCACTCCTCACCGGCTGATAGATTTATTTCCTGTCGACCAACGAGCCGATGAGTGAAGGGAAAATATGAACTGTAATTTGCAATGATCTTAAATGGGCTAAGGAAGCCATGCGAACAGGGAATAGATGAATCTAATCTGTAATAGTCTAATAAAAGGCTGGACCCATATTGCTTCGATGAATACTGATCAATGAACAAAACTAATACAAATTGATTTCCAACTTTGAATGCAGATTTGGCTTGTTACATGCACAACATGCTTATCTTCACAGAGATAATTAGCTACTATTTCTACTACAAGAACGTACTTATTTTCCGGACCAATTTAATTAACTCTTTCACTTCATTCCCTCCCCGATTCCATCACTGCTCTTATCGAGCCTAGTTCGCTCGCATGACATCCAGTGCCTTACAGCAGCTGGTATATGTGGGTTTAACGTGGACTTTCTACACTGACATGTCGATAGTCGGATGTCCAAAGCAGGAAGTTGCTCCCCGGTCAGTGCTAAACTTATCGGTTTCTGCGCTCTCTTTTGATTAATGTTAAGGGAGGTAGTTTTGGATGCCTTTTGGTAGCTGTGTCATTTCTGGTCCTATCATCTTTCTCAATAACATAATGTTGCCACCAATATAAGGCAATTCTTCAACTTGTTTCATATGTTGATCACTAAGTGCTCTGATTTGTTCATCTTGGTAAAGGCATATAAATTCAGTCTTGCCAGCATTTATATGATGCCCTATGAGCATAGTAATTACAATATGAAATTCGGGTTCTTGATGCGAATTAAACAGGATATATTTTCCGGGAAAATCTTCATCAGTCGTCAATCATCCCGTAGTATTTTGTGAAATATAAAACTTGGATAATATCTTATGTCGTATCGAAATTGTTCATGGACTTCAATTTAACATAACAATGTTATATGATAAACTAAGATGGATGTATTCTCAATCAAAAAAGTCAGCGTAGACTTTTTCGTGAGACTTGTTTGCAGTTGTTATTCAAGAAAAATAAGATCCCTAATGAATGACCAGGATTAACCAATATGTTGGGGGAAATTGTCAAACATTTCAATCCTTATTGCGTAACTTTTTGTAAGATAAATCAGAACAAAGCGATAAATTCTCATCAATTACTTTGAAGCTACTACGCTATATGTGACACATGAGTGCAAACCATTCATATTTCATATTGCACCAGCGAAACTGGACTTTTACTGATACCGTACAATTCAAGGTCAGACAGATTGCCCAAAATTACCCAGGTATCATGGCTCTTTTTCTTTATCAAGATGATGATTGTCTCCTATTTTTCAAACTCTTTTAAAAGGGTCACGTATTCGAGTGTTTTGATGCGCAAATTTGAAACATTCTTTAAAAAATATTAATGTGTAAGACGACAATGCATTAGACGAATGAGCGGATATATTATACAAATGTATACAGAGACTTTCATTAAATGCCTATGAATAAATAATTATTTCCTTCAAATCATCTCTTGAAATCGTGAAGCTTGAAAAGATTGAGATTTTATAAAGGTGTCAATTATCTACCGTTGCGTATATCACGGATGTCTGATGGAGAGATATAGTGATGAAGCGAAAACAAAAAATGATAAAGATAAAAAATCCGACGTATGGTAAACTTGTATAACCTCCTCTTAACGTATACAAATACACTCGAAAGGCGTTAATTTGGTCGAATTTGATACAATCAGTTGGCAATCTCTGATGCAGCAAAGTTTGTTCATGAAATAGGAAATAAATATCGGTTTCATAAAAAAGAATAAAAAATAAAATAATAAAAAAAAGAATAATTGATTAGTTTCATTTCTCATCGAATCAATGTTTACCTAGTTAAATGGGTACTCGTTTATTTGCAATTTGAACTAGAGTCAGTGATTGGACCTTGGATCTCCTGATCTTGTGAGATAAAAAAAGTACAAACTACAACTACTACAAATTGTTTTTTTTTGTCCCCTATAATATATGGTCTAATAACAATATGTTGAGCCCATAGGTTACCAAGTTAACAAACTATTGCGCTAATATTTTACCCTTTGCATGGTACATCCTATTTTTTAAGGAATAGTATACATAGTACACTTGTGTTCAAGAACGAACAATATTGATCTTATATTTCCTTATTTTCCACTTATTCTATTAGATTGTCCAAGTCAGACGTGTCGATGGGTTCCTTCTTTGTATACATTTGAGTCGATTGTAATTTGTCGGAATTCATGTTGATTAATTTTAGCGCAGAACGAATTCATAATTAACAATGGGGCAATCTTCCGTTCTATAGAAAAAGAAAACATTCGTAAAAAATTACACCCAAGCCGATGTCAATCTCTAGCATCATTCTGCATATCAAGCAAATAATAGCTCTGTCATTTCTCTGCATATAAGATTACACTTCTGACAAATTGAGTGCACTCGACCGATTGTTGCTAATGAGACCTGACGATATAATATAATCAGGAGCAGCATATTAAACTTGAACCAACGGGTTTGGCACATACAATGTTGTCAAGCTAAGAAACCCTGCCTACGACAAATGTGCTCCCAAAAAAATAACGAGAGTACTTCAAGCTTGGACGCACCAGCCTCCTCCAACCCTTCAACAACCTCACATATTTTGGTCTAGCTAGCTGTAGACGTCGAGCATACTTAAACGTGGGGCCATGGACAAGACAACCTTTACTTTGATGCCACTGAATCCAGACCCAAGCTCATTTCTTTTACCAAAAGCCAAAGACCCTTCATCTCTATCTCCGATTCGTATGCCTCAAAAATCTCTTCATCTCTTTTAGTGACTACATTATTTTTCGGCTACAGTCTGTGCGACACTCCCTTTAAGTTCGTCAAGAACAATTATGATCAGTAATGGACTTAATACATAGCTCTTTACTTGGAACTCATCACTCTAGCCACCTCATAATGTGTTACGACTACGTCAGTTTTTACAAGCCGCATTAACCACTCCTCCAGAACAAATGTGTGCACAGCGCACCAAATCACTGTCCGTGAAACCCGGTCAAGGTTCGTGTTGGATTTTACTGCAGTTAATTTACTTATCCAAATTCCATAACTGCTCTAATTGTACCAACATACATGTTTTTAAACCTTCAAGCCAGTTCCCACATGGGGAAGTTTAGAAAATTGTAAAAGTACATAATGGCTACACGGGATTTTATCTAAAAACATTTGCTACACTACAAAAATATACATTGAATTTTGAGGGAAGAATTATCAAAATCCTTTTCACTGAAAGAGATAAACGATCCTCATATGCAATGTCATTCTAATGAACTTATGCATGAATTACAATTTGAAATCGATACTTTTATCCTACTACCATGTTGCAAAGACAATGCAAGACGCTAAACATCCAAATACCTGCAAGCATGTCACTAAATCTTTAATAGTTTCCAAAAAGCATGCAAATGCATGCACCGCAGACCGCGTGGTTTCTACTGACAGGTTCAATGGGCAGGGAATCGGTTCTAGCAATGCGTTGTGGAGCGCATTAAAAGCTCAGTGAGTACCAACGAACACTGAAGGTAATCACATGCGACCCTATCTACACATTCCACTTGAAAAAGTGAGAAACAATGAGAACTAGTGTGGGATTTACAGTAAATTGCATCTATAACGCAAACTCACCAAAATCACTTGGGGTCTCAATCACCTGAAGATACTTTATCTTCCTCTAACAGACAAGAACATCGACCACGCTCCAACCATGACCAACACAGCTGTATCGATAATATGACGCCCTCATCTCTGCAGTCAGCTCTCATCTCTGCAGTCAGCCCTCATCTCTGCAGTCAGCCCTCATCTCTGCAGTCAGCCCTCATCTCTGCAGTCAGCCCTCATCTCTGCAGTCAGCTCTCATCTCGGCAGTCAGCTCTCATCTCTGCAGTCAGCCCTCATCTCTGCAGTCAGCTCTCATCTCTGCAGTCAGCTCTCATCTCTGCAGTCAGCCCTCATCTCTACAGTCAGCTCTCCTGTGAAGCTTATCATCATCGGATACTTCAAAGTAAGAGTAAGAACGATCCCCATAATTGGGGAGGAACCATCAACAGTCATGCCACTGGTCAATCAAACATCAACGGCCTCTTACTGCTCTAGACTCAACAACACATGACCTTGTCATAAGCAACACTCAGTAGGCTACCCACTCGTAGCAAGACATATTATTTGCTCAAAATGATACAGACAATCGACGTTTGCTAACAGCGAGTCCATCAAATTGAGAAACAGTTTAAAGACTAAACATTTGCCGACGCGAGTGCAAGAAACCCTGTCCATTAAAATCTCTGTCTTAGCACTATGCTGAATTTTGCAGTGCAGTGGTACTTACGACCATTCTATACGCCAGCAAAACATGGAAAGTCCACACGCAAGACACTTTAACCATGTCCACATGACCTGACTTTGAAAACTTCAAACTTATATGATTTTTTTAAGTTATTTAATTATATTCCAAGAGGCCCAACTAAAATCGTATATCCTAGCGCAGCGTTTAGTTATATGGTGCCCATTGAGCAGAGACTAGGAGTAAAGTGTGCAACTTCACTCGGATATTAAAAAGAGAGAGTACCATAAAATCTTCATTTTTCTACTTACTCAATGTATTTTAACTGTACTAGGCTCTTACCAGACCTGAATCTAGATTAATTAAGAAGTCTTAGGCATCTAGCTGCTTTCTCTTCTTTCCTGATGCGTTATAACTTTTTATCTTATTCTTTAAACACATTTAACAACAAACCTTTGTGCTAATGTTTTAATAGTGGAGCTCAACTATCATACAAGCATGGAAGAAAAAAAACTGTTTGTTTCGTCGAAACCTGTTGAGGACTGATTTGAACTTTTTCTAATTGTTCATAATGTATTATTTTAATATCGTGTGCGTTATATGCTCTGATTATTGTAACGAACGTAGCCTGGTCTGATATGAGTCAAATTTGGGTGACATCAGGTGGTCATTTATGCCTCTTGGTTGATCTGGAAGTTCGCAAACAATTTATGGTCTAACTACAAAACCGATTCCGAAATCCCCTTTTTACTCAGTGTCTATCACCGGTGAAAAGCTTATTGATAACTGATCCTAGTTTACACGTGAATTTTTTTTCAAAACAAAATCTGGACTTAAAACCAATACAATTTTCTTCCCGACACCGAGTATTACTCGCGGAGGGTAAGTGACGATCGTGATTGTGTCTGAACACGATACCTCAAAACATAAACAAAGAAACAACGTTAAATGCGGTACGATGTTGTAAATCAACACGACAAAGACCCTTATTCAATTCCAGCAATATCTTTTAACAATTGACAGAACCAAGGGAATTTAAAGTATTTTACTGTAGTTTCAAATGCCACTTTCTGTCAAGGCACCATATTAATGGACTCATTCCACTTCCGTTAAGCTGCGTAAATCACTTTTGCGAGCAAACGGTATGTTCCAACGCTTTCACACCTTTCGTCGCGCTTGAACCTTTCGTGGTAGATTAGAGAATTGCTTCGTCGAGGTTGCGTTGTCCGTCCATGCGTTTTTGTGTTAATTAGTTCATGTAAAAGAAATATTAAAAATTTTCCGTTTCATTATCTATTCTTTTTCCTATTTATAATCGTTCTACATGGTGTTCTTGCGGATAATCTGCTAATTCGTGTTAATATTTTTTTTACATAGTGTCGGATTTTTACTCGATCTGAGTACGCATGGTTCTAATTTATTTTGTGACCAGTAGCCGCTATGATTAGTACGATGTAAAATGAAATAGTCCAGAACGCTATGGAAAGTGTTTGAAATCGATGACGTATTATACGAACTATTAGCGAATCACTTATCAATAGGTCGCTCATATTTCTTTCACTCTTTCTAATTGTGCTAATATCTATATTTTTGAATTTGTGCACCAATTGATACTAATAAAACAGGCTCCTAAACTGATAGGAACGAGCAAAGGGAAATTAAACAAAAACAAAACTTACCCAACATAAGCACTCGTACAGTCCTTGCCTGTCGTACTCGTTCTGCTTCTAATCCATCATCTATTGTTTTAGATCTTCTTCTCGCAGCTTGTTCAACATCGTTTGTACTGATTCCACCACCCATGATAATTATGATGACTCAAGAAAATTATATCAAGTGATGCAGTTAGCGATGGGGTGTCTTCTTTTAATTCCTAGTAAGTACGTTTTACGGAATTACCATTTGAAACATATCGATAACACAATTACATAAAGTATGAACGGAAATGTCTAGGAAAAATATGTTTGCAATGTTTTAAATCAGTTAACATGAAAACATAATTCATAAGTTATTCACTTAAATGCTATCTGACTTGCATAGGCAAACACACACCTAGAAGTACTTGACATATTTACACATAATTGTGAATCTTTTGTAAATACATTAGACTTTTTGATCTAACACAGCAGAATGTCGATGATATTAATTTGATATATAGCAATTCAGGTGTAGGCTTGTTAAAACATCGTATTTGAAAAACAAATTACACAAACACACGCACACTCAAGTTCACCTAATCGGATTTCCTGTCGTAACGTTACTGTAACATTCACAATATACGTAATGAATTCCACATGTGGCGAGCTAATCAAAACAATGTTTCCATGAGATCTCAAGTAGTCGCCGCTTTGATTATGGAAAAAACAATCAACATTCACCGCCAGGTGTCGTTAACAGATAAGGTGGGTTCCTGGGGAGATAATAAGATGACATTAGTTTCATAAGACAGAAATAAACTCGTGTATCTGGTTTATCTGTGTAATTAAATTAAGACTAACTTGTTGTTAGGACAATCTCCTGGTGATGTTATTGTACCCAGTTTGATTTCCGTTGAGATAAAGACATGACGGGTTAAGTGAGTAAGGTTCACTGTGAACAGTATCATTTTTTTGATGACTTATACTAGTACATTCGTATGAGAAGCACGAGCGAAAATGAACTATCCCCTGCTGTAATTTTGAATAACAATTTTATGAAATCAAATTTGCACAAAAAATAATATAATTTTTGCAATGATGAGATATAAAAAAGCCTCCTCTTTACTATTTGCTAACAATAATCATGCTTTTAAAAAATCTGCCATTCACTTGACTTCTTAATTACAGTTCAATTGTACACTTCTTCAGTTTCTACCAAGTGCTTATTTTTATTTTCTAAACACGATATTGTACTTGAAATGTCGGTAACTTGTATACGTCATATACTCCGCACTGTTGGAAGCGAAAGTCATGAAATAAGTTTTTGCCAGGGACTTAGTTTTTGCGAAAAAAACGATAGTTCTGTTTCAAATTATACTTTCCATTTGTCTAGAAAGAGTAGATCACAAAGCTTTGAGAAGTCTCAAAGACAACTATTTACCGTAAATCATTTTACCGGAAATCAACCGTCATTTCTCTAATTACCTTTTGTTTTCTATAACCAAAATACACCAGAAGACAAGCAAATTGTTTTGTTAAAATCAAACCCAGATTACTACACAAGATCTAACTCGTAACATTTCGCAAAGGAATAATTAAACAATAACGTTCAAGTATTTTGTGCTTTTAGAAAAATGTGCCAAACAATTTCAAGCGATGTCTGATCAAGATGGTAATATATCCCAACACATTTTTTGATGGTCGCCTTAATTGGCTTTTCCCGATAGTTTCTCTTGTCGAGAAATCGTAGAGTATTACCACTTGTGTATATTGCATTAATTAAATTAATTTTGTGTCTTCATTTTTTACATTTCTAATTCTGTTTAGCTTCATATCACTCTGAATGTTCCTTATCATAATTATTTTGTAACAATTAGCATGTGCAATAGATAAGAATATAAAACTATAGGTCAGAAAATCGTCACTATACATTTACCTGTCACTGTTATAAGAGTAGACTTACACATACAAATAGGGCTTAATATTCAGTGTGCATTTCTATTTTTCTTTTTCTTTAGGAGTTAGGATCCTCAAAATTAAACAAAATCCCAAAAGATACTCTTTTTGACTAAGACATGTCATGTTTTTAAGACTCGGGAGCGGGAGGACCGGGTTTGGATCCGAACAGAGCCGACGTGTTTTCATTGGAAAAGAATATTTACAAAAATGTCCACTCCTCATCCATTTGCTAAATAGGAACCAGGCAAAAGGTAGTGAATGTCAACGTAGGATTGTTTAGATGAAACACATAATGAGGTAGTATGTGTTGTGTAATTAACATGAAGCTGAGAATGTACTGGTGTGTCATAGGATCTGTTTCGGTATTACAATTATAAAAAGCGTTTAGAGCTTATGTTCTACGGAAACATTTATTATATTAATGTCGTTATTTTATCTATAAGGCAACGTCATTATTTTCCTCTACCCGGTCGACAAAATGTAAAAACAACGGAGTAAAATCTATCAACATAGGATAGTAAAACTTGAACTTCTTTTGTTCCAGACTATTTATACTTTATTATACATTATGGTAATTTGTAAGTAGAAATGAAGAACGTATCTCAATCCTGGGGTAATAAATACATTTTCACTTCCAAAACAAAAGTCTTCTATTTTAAGAACACATGTTTATACAATGAAACTGTATCTTTACTTCCTTGATGACATGCGCAGCGGCAATTGTCGCAAATAACGAGGAAGTTAAGGCCTGCCAAATCTCGGCTTTGTCGACAGGATAGAGGAAAATAATTACTTTGCCTTTTGGGCAAACATCTATTTGTTTGCAGTTATGCTCGTAGAGGTTCTAAAATAATTGCATCTTTAAGAAGTTAGATGCTACGAGCGAATAAATTATCACATTGTTATGGTTTCAAAAGTACCGTCGTTCCATATTGGTAAACGAATTATAGAGAGTCTGACTAAACTGCTTCGAAAGTAAATACACGTCTTAGCTTTTTAATGAATGTCGAGCTGCATCAAACATTCAGTTGTATTCAAAGAAAACAATGAGAAGGTAGGAGGACCAAGGTCAAGTAGCAAATATAACTATTGGCTGAGTTCAATTCAAGGATAACAACTTATGTGGAGAAACAGTGGACTGGTTTTATATATAACTACAATGTTGGGTCCCTAAACGCTCCCTCAGATCGTTATTATGGTCGTTAGGCCCACTCTCCTTGGAATGTTATGATCAAACAGTGTTAGAGAAAGAACGCATTCTTTCCCAAAACAAGGGAACAAAACACGCATCGGTGTGGTCACCGTTTAAATGAAAACTGCAGAGCGCTCAAAAGGGCAACAACTTAGCTATTTAGATCAATAACAAAATGAGTATGGATTTTTTTTAATTCGTGCTTTTTGCTGGGGCACATCCCAATTATAGTATGAAATTATCGTCATCTTTTGACGAACATACTACTTGTTGTAACAAACTAATATCAAACTTGAACTTCAGGTCACTGAAAGCTTTGATCAGTTCGTCATTTCGGTCGTTACGCTCCCTCTCATTGCAATTATCAACCACATTCAAAAGTGTCAGAGAAAGAACGCAACATGTCTACCAAAACATCTGATACAGTGAAAAAACTTTATACGGATACCCCCTACACCATTCGAAAACCCTCAATACGCCCCTGCTATCTACCACCCTGTACAGATGAATGGAAACCTTTATTTTGGAAAGTAGAATATTGGATGGATAAACAACTAACCATCACTGGTAATTTGTTATTTCATGTTTAGGGATTATACCTATTTTTGGCTGAATTATATGATTATATCAGTAATTCACACTTATAGAAAGTTGTCAAATTTTACAATTTACATGTTTATCCAAAAACCTCTTCTGTCCTTTAAAAGACATGGTGGGCTACATTTGGATTAAGCTAATTCGGCCTTGAAGAAGGTAATACTAACATGAAGCCTATAACAGGTAAAAAATAGTGTTGTTAACAATTAACAATTAACAATACTAATCTCAGTTGCATAGTGCTGGTTACAACCTTATCTAACTCACATCATTTTCTCGGAGATGTGATTATATGGGAGTGTACTGTTAAAAGCAATCTATTGATGTGTACGTAAATATTATCCCTCCCTCTCTCTCTCTCTCGCTCTCTCTCTCTCTCGCTCTCTCTCTCTCTCTCTCTCTCTCTCTCT
>JAUUEB010490132.1:0-10730 GCA_032362205.1 Clione limacina | reverse complement strand
GTAATAATATATGTAAAGCGCTTTGAGCTTGGCCCCGCTGAGGGAAAGCGCTATATAAGTGACATTATTATTATTAAGAGTGCGTCATAGGCTAACAGATGATGATAGGCGGAGGTGGAAGGGGGGGGGGGGTACGTGTTTTAAAGCAAGTATATACTTCTCTTCTGTTCTATCAATCTAAATGATCTGAATGATTCCCCAGTTTACATTTAACTTGTTACAATCTCTAAAAGGCGTCAAGCATTAGCACTTTAATGTATTAA
This sequence comes from Clione limacina, assembly GCA_032362205.1. Classification (NCBI taxonomy): domain Eukaryota; kingdom Metazoa; phylum Mollusca; class Gastropoda; order Pteropoda; family Clionidae; genus Clione; species Clione limacina. The sequence goes on along the minus strand of JAUUEB010490132.1, from coordinate 10,467 downwards.
ACGTCCTCAAATTCGTTGTAATCTACAAGGTAACAGAAAAAAATAAATCTTTCTTCCAACAAAGCACCTTCAGGGAACTCAAAATCATAAATTAACCGGAATTTAACACTCGCCCCCTGTATTGGTAACAAATAAATAAGTTGCACATTCAGGTTTGATGACCATCGGAATTCAACTTTACTAAAAAATGCGACACAGATAAAATACTACGTGTTTTTGTCGAAAATAGGTATTGGTGAAGTAAAGGTTGCTTGATTTAAAATTGAGGCCACTCACTAACAGTAGGTTTTCTTTAAAAAAAGTTAACTCCTTTAATAAGCACGAAATATTGGTACTTACTTAAAGATATTATTTGTAAAGACAAGAATTACAGGTTCCTTGCACACGTGTCGGCAGACGGCTTGAAACAGGAAATGCATTTACTTTATATTTCTCAGCGTTCAATAGGCAGGCAGTGTGCGCGATGCAAAATAAATTGGAATGCCCTGTGTGACAAAGGTGTGATGTTTGAAAATGTGTTTTATCTGAATCTGAATGAATTACGCCGCTACTTACCTTATTAGGTTAGCCACCAATTACTGGCATATTACCACGGCGGGGGTTATCCTATTTGGCAACCCATTGATAGGACTCAGTGTCTATAATTTTGTCCGGATGACACTCTAAGCAGTCATCAAGGGATCTTTAACGTTCTTTCACACGGGGCCTACATTTTTATCGTCCGTCTCCGATGGGACTATGTGTTTGATCCTGCCTATCAAGTTATTTATAAGTTATTAACGCGTTTTGTATTTCTATCTATTTATTCCCCAAACAGTGTCATTTATTGAGAAACAGGAAGATTTCCATTGTATATCAATCATAAATTTACATGTGTAAAGCAACAAGAAATGCGGCATAGTCATATGGTGTCTTCTATCGATTGATGAAATGCTTGAAAATAGGATTTAAAGAGGTGTGGGTAGGGTCGCAGAAGGGGGGGGGGGTGCAGCCTGAGATTTTGCCCCGGGCTCACGGCTCCAGGGGGCAATGTAGGCCCCGAAGGTGCCCAGTAAGAAAAGAGCAAATTGGGGAAGAGAGATAAAGAGAAACGAGAAAAGGGAGAGGGAAAATAAAGAGAAAGAGAGAGGGAGGAGAGATTTAAGTGCAGGGAGCCTGCACTTTTTGGAAAATCGTTAAACTCATAAGGTCTTAACGCTCAAGTCCTCCTGTTTAAGGCACATTGCGCTCGTGTCCTTTTCATTTTCTGCTCCTTGTTATCGTTACTCTGTTTAAGGGCCTCTAATATTTTGACTATGATAGTCGAGGCCCCTTACTCTGGGCCTTGATCCTTTGTGCCCTCTACCTTTTGGAGCTCTATTCTTGGGGCCCCAAACAAATGCGTATGAGAAAAAGAGAAATAAAAAGAGGTAATATTTTGCCGGATGCTTTGCACCCTTGCTGAAAATGACTTCAAAGAGTAAAAAACATCCACTACTCATAGCTTTAAAAAGCACTATTTATCCTCATTTTGTTCATTTTTTCCCTTTACAAAACTCTAAAATGCACCTTTCCCTCAGCTTATTTCCGTATACGCCCCACCCCTTAAGGGTAGGTACAAACTCAAAATGCAAACTATGTTCCGTATACGCCCCCCCCCCCGCCTTAAGGGTAGGTACCACCTCAAAATGCAAACTATGTTCTGTATCTGAATTTTATTCTTGATATCAGGCAAATAGGTACTATGTAGACCGAAACCGAAAAATACAGTATAGTATCAAGGGTTTTGATGTTGGTCCATGGTTTAGGGTGTAATAAAGTAATTTTACTTCAAACTGGTGCAGAATATGAGGAAACTCTGCTTCGAAATATAGCAATACATTTTAATACACATACAAACTATGTTCTCAATTCTCCAGAGAGGATTTTGTGTTATTTAAAAAACTTGAAGTTTTAGAAGATTTCTCGTATCATTTCTTCAGTTTTCGGTGGATATTTTGCTTTTTTGGTCAAAACATTGCCTTCTAAAGATTATAAGAATAGATCTGGTCACAGTTTAAAAAAAAATCTCTTTTCAGATCATAAATACATTCATAAATCTGTTTGAAATACAGACAATTTAACATTTCTCCAACAAATGTTCGTCTAAGACCCCGCACCGTTAGCCCTACCCCAAGGTTTATGATATTTTGACACATTTTTTTCACACACGTTTGTTCTCATGACGTCTCCTTTGTGTAGGTCAGAGATACTGAAAAATTGAAATTCATGCAAAATTCAATTTCCTTTCCGAAAAATATAATTTTCAAGTCGATATAACGAGTTATTGGCCTTTTTTTAAAATCTACTGTCATCACTATATTTTGTCTGAGTTTCAAGGGGGGAAAAGCAAAATAACATAGGCAATTCCAGCAAAGCATTTTTTTCAAACAAAAAAATAAAACTGAACTTTCCTTTTTTTCTTTTTTTTAAAGTCCAATTTCGAAAGTACGCTAAGATGCATGCCGGGAAAACTTACGGGAAATCCCGTTTCAATTTTTCTAGGGCAGTGCTTGACCGCCGATGAAATCGGCCTCAGACACGACTCGACCATAAAAATTATGGTGACTTATGCAAAATTCCATTTCCTTTCCAAAATAAGTACATACAGCTCAATACAACACATACTGACGGAGTTATTGCCTTTTTTCTTCAACAACTCTCAACACTAGCTTTTTGACTGTGTTTGTCATGGAATCAGCGGCCATTTTGAAAGGCATAAAAGAGATGATGGAAAAATTGTTTTCACAAAAACAGCAAATCTGTCGAAAAAAATGAAATTCTAAATTTTGCACCAAAAAACTAGGTCATGTCTGTAAACGTATAATGGAACGCCGGTTCAAAATTCTTGACATTTGAACACAATTGTCAATAAGTTAACCGTTTCAACCGGTGTTTATGCAAATTAATGTTCATTTTCTGTCAACCTAATTTGAAAAATAATATTACAAAGGGTTTAAATAAATCGAAACGAGGAGACAAAAAATACGATTTTCTTGTGAAAAAGCAAACATTTAGGCCCGGCAGTGTACCTTAATTAAGGGAATTGCTTAATAATTGACTAACTGCATGATAAAGAATGTATTGCTTATTTGCTTGGTAATTAATTGCTTGGTAATTAATGCATTGCAAAAATAATAGAAATGCGTGTTTTTGTATTGTAACATTTATACATAGACAAAAAGAAAGAATCCTTTATACGAATGTTGAATTTTATTGTATAAATCACTACTTTGACGTCGGGAGATATACCCCCAAAAATATAATGTTAATATCTAAAGGTTTCAAACTGCGGAATAAATACTTGTACATATTTGAGTCTAATCTTTGAATCTAATTCGCGCACCGGAGTAAACTTCTTTAAAAATGTAATTTGCTGGTAATACATTTATTCAATGGCTTCAGGTTATCAAAAACTGTATGCACATTTTAAAATTATTTGATGCGGCTGTTTAAGATTCAATATCTGATGTTGGTTCCATGATTGTAAAAGACACATAGGCTATTAAGGCAACGTTTGTTTGCCATTTTCTACAATTCACTGAATTGACATAGGCGCGTTGCCAAGGGGAATGTCCCTCGCCCCATTTTCAGATCCATTCCAAATGTTTGGCCATTGATTTGATCATATCCAAGTTTTCCCCCATTTCAATTTCCTGGCTACGCGCCTGGCAAGTTTAGGGTTTATACATATCTTTTTTTTTTTTTTTATTAAACGTGGTAACCTAAAACCACAGAAAGGCAAATGGGATAAAAAAGATGATTCAATCCTATTTCCTGTAGTCAATGCAGCAATCGACTCTGGTTGACAGTATAAAGGCGCGATCGACTACACTCTGACATTGGCTTTAGGATGTATTTTCTCCCGAACAAGACAATTCCATTACGTCATATTATAACACCGGAAACATTTTTTTTCAATTTAAATCTGTTTTACTGTACCTCTTAAAATAACTAAACCATTGACGTGTGTCCGACTACATGGTATCTGTAGAAACCTAAGATGATGTTCTCGCATACATAATTAAACTAGAGAGATGTCTGTGTTTACCCTGAGATTAAATCAATGCCATTAACCGTGATGTGTCTAAGTTTAAACAGGTTAAAGAAATTGTCTTCAAATCCCCCATAACAATTTAAAGAAGTATCTTACACATGAAGCCCAAGACTTTTCGCTTACTGTGGTGACTTAGTTTGATTGATTGTGTAGGGAAGGGAAGGGATGTGAAATGTTTAATGGTCAGCTTAGTAAAATACTTCATTTTCAAACGGGTCTTCTTTTCCTGAGTGTCCTATTTTGCAACTGGTGCTGTTATATTATTTACAGTTTTAAGTTATATGTTTATTGTAAAACATATTATTTTAAATAAGGTCGATATTATTTTTACGTCAAGGCCTCGTTCTTTGTGCGGTGACCGACAACTGTCAATAGTTTTGTTTACGCTGCTGTGTTCATAATAGGTGAACGATATTCACAAGCTTTGTTCGTAAGTCGATGTGTCAAACACATTTTCTTTGCAGTAACTGAGTACAAAAACACATGCTATTTGTTCAATGTGTTTACATTTCTTGGATCGGTAATTCACGGCACGTTAGTTAACACTACCACAAAATGGCTGTGTTATTGGTATGTCTTGAGTTGTAATTAATCTATTATGACTTTTTGCTTGCTTTCGACAAAGTAACACAAGTGAGAAGCAATCAAACATTTAAAAGCAACGTGAATAAATGGTGAGTTTTGATCTTTTTGTTTGTTCAGATTCAAACAATATAATAAGTAAGCCTACCATATCGGTATAATTTTGGAAAGGAACATGCTTATCGAGATTATAATATATTAAATATTTGTTTAATATTTGTCAATCAAATGCCTGACGTGTAGGAGTACTACGACAACGAATTAATTTGTTAAATAGTCACTTTTGTTCATGCAGTAACAAACACTGTTATCTAATCGCAAAGTATTAGCTGTTGCTTGTCTTGTGTAGTCCTATGGATTAAAATGAAATAGAATATTACAATAAACGTTTATGTCATTTGAATTCATGATTTTCAAAGGCTTTTTCATTAGTTTATACGTCTTGTAATGTCGAAATTGCAGTATTTCATAATGATGATTTCGATAACTACTCTGTGTATCTCCCAAGTCCGATTATTTTAAGAGCCTCGGTTAGCATCGGTTAGTTACAATGAGTTCAGAAGCATAAGTGTATTGTAATGATGAATATTAATGCCACTACAAACAATGCGCTAATCATGTACACATTTTGTACTTATCCAAAAGAACTAAGTTAATGCTTCATTACAATTTCCAGTCCATATCAACACTTCAGCTGTAAAAAGATCTCACATTTCAATTCATGCATAAAAACAGAATGAAATATTTTCAACACCAAAGTTTGATAAATCATGATGAAAAAGAAACATAATCTTTTCTGATAAGAGTGTGTTGAAATTTGAAGGGAGTAACTCGGAAACGAAAGCTTAATAATGTTGCTCCTTTTAAAGGTATGTAATAATGTGAAAGGCTTTATGTCATAACACTTTTCACACGATCAAGTATTATATTCCTGTGAGTGTCAAATAATGTGATTATTAAAGAAAGGTTTGATCAATTGGATGCATTGGACCAGATAAATTCATGGTTTTCTAACATATCTTAAACTTTTCTCTCTAAATGTGTAATGTGGGCGTTCTTAGTTAACAATTTACCCTCTCTACACGTTATAATAATTTAGCGCGTTTGAATAAACATTTGTCAAAAAACTACGCAACTGTGGCAGGGGGGTCGTGGTTTTACTGACCGTCAGCCGTCTCATTTTTTATATTGACATCTTTATCACTCTCTCAACTTGGATGCAAGTTCAGTGTCGTTTATTATATCGATTGACCTTCATTGTTTTTTTCCTAACAAAGTTGTATTAGTGATATATGTCCAAAGACCATACATATTGGTCATTACCCTGAATAGTACATTCAGTTCTACCTAAGATAATGATAAGCGTACAGTTGGAATAACCCTAGGGGTAAGAATAGGATACCGATACAGCACAATACAATTATATTATGTAAAACTAAAAAAAGTAAGACCTTATCCATAAAGCTTTGCCGTTGAATGGGACTGCAATGTAAATTAATGTAATGCTTTTTGGATAAAAATCACAACACTGATTTTAACCCGCTAATCAGTCAATACATAACTAAGTGTGAAATTTTGCGATTTTGCCATAAAGCAGAAGAACAGTTTTTAGTCCCCTGGTTACAATTACGAGTGGGGTGTGTCTGTCGATATTAGCTTACAATGTGTTGATCAAGAATTAGATGTTTCCACGAACAATTATATTGTGTTGTGGTATATTTTCTTCTTCTTTGTCTGTCTGTCTGTGTGTCTGTTAACGCGATAACTTGAGTAATTTTTGGAAGGCTGATGTAGATCGAGTATCTAAAATAAGCTTTTAAAATGTTTTGAATAATCAATTTAAAAACATAGTTATGGTGCCTTTGAGTTTTTTCATATATGTCTCTGTTAATTTATTGCGAACACGCTGTGGTCCCATCGTCAAAGATAGAAATCTGAAATCTTGCACAGAGGCTTAATTCATGCTAACCTCGAAGCTAAAATCTAATTTTTTGAAAAAATGTTATGCCCTTTTTATTGTTTTCAGGTACGTTCTTTATGCATCGTTGGGAGAAAGACCCTTAAATATTGCACACAGGCTCTTCTAGGGATCTTCAAAAACTATTTTTTCTCAACTTAAAAAACATATGTACTGAGTTATGGCCCTTGAGTTGTTTGCTATATGTTCTTTGTTACTTTTGTGTGATGTTCATGGTTTTACTCTCTACGGGTACTCATTTTTCTTGTTAAGTATTTTTCTTCTTCTTCCTCTTTTTTAGTTCATTCAGACTTAAGTAGGGTCTCTGATAGGCTCCAGTTAAGAGTTTTGATGCATCAAATTAAGTTTTTCTAAGATTTCTTATAACTTCTTTCTTTCAATATGAAATATGTGTATGGTGAGCATTCTATCATAAAACTTAATAAAAATTGATTAATCAAGTGTCTTAGGATAACAACAATTATTGGTTTTACAAATACTCTTAACTTGAAGTATCGATTTAAATTGAATAAGTAATTGTAGGGGTAACAATCGTCACTACCTCATAATCACAATATTACCGGCTAAAGTCAAAAGTTAGGCTTTCCTGATTACAAAAACATAATTTTATCCCATTTTTCAAATTTCATAAAGTGTAAGACTTGACCGTGATGGGGTCGTGTCCCGCAGAAATCCAGCACTAAAACTATGAATAACTGAAATTGCTTTTAATACAAATTATCAACCAGCCTTTTTCCAACTGTGAATATTTAAATTTTCATTTAAAAAGACAAAACAAAAGACGTTAAAAGTATTGCAATTATGCTCGTTAAATATGAAAAATGTGTGAGAACTTTGTTATTTCAAAAATAAATAAAAATGTACTAATTTGTTGCTTGTTATTTGTTTTCATCCTTTCAACACGAATATGTTGACTTAAACAAAATCAAATGGCAAATATTTTCTTAAAATGATATTTACATTTTTACAAATATTCTTCATTCATTTATCATTTTGTGAGAATGAATCAGGCCATGAGTCATTGATTGGCTGCCGGAAATGCAAAGAAATAAAGAGAGAACAAATTCATTTTACATAAGTTGTCAGAATTGCGATTTATTGATTTTCCGGTTGCCAAAAATTGATCGGTCGTTAGATTCTTAAAAAAAGGTGGAATAATCCCTTAATGTCAATAGCGTAACATTTTCCTCAAGTAAATATTCGTCCATTTTCAATACATTTTGTATTATGTTTCATTAAACAATGGATTCAACTATGCGTGCAAAAAAGTGACAATCGTCTCATAAGTGTTACCATTGTTGACCGCACAGAGAGCAAGGCCATATCGTCGTTGTAAGGGATTATCGTCCTTTCATATCTTAATCACATCTGATAAAATGATAAAGATTGCATCATATGTGTGCCTTGTGGTTATTGCATCGTTTAAAGCGTAGACAAGCCATGTGTCAGTTTTCACGAGAAACTCCTAACGATAAGTCTATTGAGTTTATCTGCTGCCATTGGTAGTACATAAGGGTTATTTGAACGGGGATCACTTGGGTTAAAAAAGGTAATTAGTGATTCTTTCGAGTATTTGTATTCATTTTCTGTGGATGTTTTTGTACGGTTACTAAGGCTAATCAATTGGTTGATTCATTGTTTACTCTGAATGTACATTTCTGTGTCTCCGTTCTACCTGCCGGGGTAATAATCATGTAGAGCGCATTGAGCAGTGATTGAAATGCGTTATATAAATATCATGCATTACTACTTTTATTAATCACCATAGCAACGGTTAAAACCAATAAGGATGGCCTGCTTACAAAAACACAATTGTATCAAATTTCTTCAAATTCCAGAAAGTGTAAGCTTTTATCGTTGTTGGGCAGGTATCACAGAAATCTGCACTATAACTATGAATAACTGAAATTGCTGAAAAGAAAATGGTCTACCAACCCTTTTTTCCAACTTTGAATATACAGTTTTGAATTAAAAAAAACAAAAACAAAAGACGTTAAAACTATTGTACTTCATGCTCGTCAAATAGTGAAAAATGTGTCAGATATAATCTTTAAAAAAAGTATTGATAATCAAAATAGTTTTGTGGAATGTCATTTGTTTTTATCATTTAATAACACGAATATGTTGACTTTAAACAATAAGATTGCAAATAATCTTTTTAAATAATACCTTAATTTTGACTAATATTCTACATTCATTTATCATTTTTTGAGAATCAGGAAACTTCTTATTGCCTACCGGAAATGCGAAATAAGGAAACAAGGATATCATTGGGATCATTAATTTGATATCATATATGCCCTATTCCTTATTACACGAGGGTTTGACCTAATTTAACAAAGTTTAACTTTGGCCATGACCTAATCAGGCAAAATCTTTCGTTGACCTACTTTTTAAAGTGCATACTATGAACAACTCTGCGAAATTTCAAGCTTCCTTCCGGAAGTGAAAAATGTATATGAATATCTCAAACAAGTAAGCTAGCTATTATCCTCCTTCCATGTATTAAATCAAATCTGATAAAATGATAAGATTGCATCATATGTGCCATATGGTTATTGTATGCATCGCTTAAAGCATAGTCGAGCCATGTGCCTGTTTTCACAAGGAACTCCTAACGATAAATCTATAGAGTTAATCTGTTAACATCGGTGTGGCATAAGGGTTATTTGAACGGTAATCACTGTGTTGAACACATGTTTAATTTTATAAACTAGACTAAAAGTGATGTGACTTTATGCTGAATAGATTCTATCCCTTTATTACTGGGTTAAGGAAGGAATTTAGCGATTCTTTGATGGTTTGTATTAATTTTCCTTTTGCCTAATTTAAAAGCTCTGGGTAGGTGAATTTTATGTTTTCACTCGCCTGACTTTGATTGTTTTAATGAACGAACTTAAATATTAAAACACCACTTTAAGACTTATAAAGGGAATTTTACGACTACTGAAAGCCAACTAACGACTTATTAACGCACATTTATGACTGTTGTTCACTTGTTCTGTGTCATATCTTTTTCTCGGAGGTTGACGTGTAATGATCTGGTAACTCCCTCAAGGACCGGGATGTATACAAAGTTCTTTGTCTACCTCTTCCTTCTAAAATATATTTGAGGATCGTGACATGTTGCTTAACATGACCTAAGTACTGTAGCTTTCCAGTATTAGCTTTATAGAGGAGTACTGGTGTGTAGAATCTCACAGACTTTAACATTCGTTACATAGATTTTCCATTTGGTTTGACCTATTCGTCACAGACACCACATTGTGAGAGCATTGATCTTTTTATTATAAAGTTTGCTTCGGTGACAAGATACTAGATTTGAAAAAGTACCACAATGTAGAAATTTCATTTTAAGTTGCAAGGAAAGTTGTCCTGATGTTAACAGTTTTTTTCATATCACTAAATTTTTATTTGGCTGTTGCAATACGTATTGTTATTTCTTCATCTTTTCTGCCATCATTTGTTATACTTTAGCTTAGACAGTTGAACTGGTCGACTTGCTCCGTATCGAAAGGAGTTGCCCGAGCTTTACCAAAATTGCCTAGTGATCAGTATTTTATTGTGAGGAATTCGTCTAAACCCCGTTAAATCACAATAAGTACACTTGAGATTTTTTTAGTACAACCCACCCCCCCCCCCCCCCCACCTTCATACTAAAAAACACAGAAATGATTGTTGCAAAACCAATTTTAATGTTATCATCAAAATATGTTTGAACCATTATCAATTATAAGGGATGGAATACTTTAGCATAAATCATTGTCAATATTCTCTCCACAACTAATGTGTCAAATTCAATAGAAGGGGGGTGTTGATAAGTATCGGGGGG
>JAUUEB010490121.1:0-10730 GCA_032362205.1 Clione limacina | reverse complement strand
TCTCCCACTCCCATTATTTCTATAGTCTAGTAAACGTATCTCTCTTTATCTTTCTCACTCTCACTCTTTTTTATCAACTAGCTTTACCTCCACACTTAAACATGATACATTATAACAATGTTAAGACAACATTTTGAGAACGACAACTTTAGATATATAATAAGTCAAGACTAAACTTACCATTTGATCCCCTTATGTTTACTTCGAATCAAACACAATAATATCCTTTCCGCTTCACTTGGTTAATCCAACAAAATCAAACTCCGGCTCGTTAAATCCACAGAATATGAAAGTTTCATTGACACTAAAGTCGTGACGTTGTGTTTCCTAGCAGTTGTTAAACTTTACAAGATAATTGATTGGCCACATTGCAGACACACACATAACAGTAACAGTCTGTCAACAAACCGTTATGTTGTGTTATCTGGTTGGTGTGTCAGAAAAGTCGACGTTTATGCACCGCATCGCAAATGGAGCGTGTCAGCGAGTCACCGATCGTTGTCGGTCAGGGGATAAAAAGACCAACACAGTGGAGTTATTCACCCTTGTGACCCCGATAAAGTCGTTTGTCGGGATTCGGAACTTGTGATCGCTGTCAACGGTCAACTTCCGTGCGGAAATTCCCGTTTTAATGTGACATCATGTGACGTCACAAGGATACTTAATAACGGAAGATCTTTGTGGCGAGCTGGGCTAAGCAGACGGATTAAGATACTTATCTACGGCGCCACCTATGTAAACGTGTAGGAGTTCCTAGAAATGACGTTGCATATGATTTATCTAGTTATAATCCTGAAATTTTACCACGAATTCAAATATTGTTATTAAATAGCATAGTTGCAAAAATCTTAACAATGGCACTGTAATATGGGGACTGAGTAAGGGGGGTCATGTTGAAAAGTTTCACTCGTCACACTTTTAAGTTAAAGATATTGCCTTGTAAATGTTATTAGAGGGAGTTCTTTTAAAAACTTTAAGTTTTTGCTCAATTCCTCTTCTTATACATATGGTATACAACACCATTTAATGTAACCATTTTGTAAGGATTACCAAGTACAGGGTATTTGAATTACCTGAAGGTCATTTGCTTGATTGAACCTCTGCATTGTATGTCAAAAATATATGCATCTTGCATGAAAACTTGGCTTTCTGTATAAAAAGCTCATTCAAGATTAACTTTAATTTTTTTCAAGCATGAATTCTTGTAATTATTTCCAACTCACACATTTTTATCATAGAAGTATAAGTTTATTTTTTTCTTACAAATCTTGTATAATTTTATTTGCAAAAATAACTCACGTCTTTTTATTGTATTTTTTTATAAAGGTAAGAACCCAGACAGCACAGCACATCTAGCCCGCATATGGCCACATCTGGACCAGATGTGCTATGCTGTCTGGGAAGTTGCCCTTTTGCATGCAAATCTTAACAAATATTTAACTTTTTATTGGCTGAAAATTTGATCCCAGCTCAGGCATGATGGTACGTTTGAGAAAACTAACATTTGACATACTGTGTATTGGGTTTCTGTTAGCATTTTAGTTTTTGCTAATTTTGTGAGCTGCTATAAAATCACAAATTTAAAGTGCTTGCAAAATCGCTATAAATTATTATATTCCAGTGTTCCTAGCGTTGTCATATTAAAACAGATGCTTGCTAAAGTCCAAAATCTGAAATTTGCAAAAGAAAAAGATACTCATAAAAGAAACCAGGTATACAGTAGTTTAAAGTTAATAACACAATTTTAATTTTGTTAACTTTAACTTTAACCGCCAATACTCATTCTCAAACTTGATCTAATTCGTGGAAGTATTTTACAAAGAAAGAAACTAAGAAGAAATAGCAGAGAGAAGCCTGAGAGACATGGACTCAAAGTAAGTCAACTTTTGTTTATATATTTAAAGAAAGCATGAGTTTGAAATAAATGGCTAGTAGCAATGGTTGTGTTATATGCATATTTTTCAAGAACTTTTAATTCTTGAGCGTTGTTGCAAAAAAAATAATCACTCAAAAGCAGAGTTATTTCGATTTAGATCAAGTGATTAAAAAAATTAAATCAAATGTTTTTTTGTGGGCAAATCATGATTTTTTAATTTCTACAATATAGTTTTTATGTTTAACAAATATGTCACACAATAAATACAATTTTTAAATATTATTTCCATGTAAAACCAATAATTTTAGCTTCATGTCAATTAAATAGTTATCAACATACCAAGACATCAAAAGCGACAATGTATCAACAAATTGATGTAAGGATCCATCCATTGCTCCCATTGGTTCATAAAAATGATGAGAATCAAATAGATAAACAATAATGCAATAAATGTGCAATAATGTTTTCAGATGTTATTTGTTATGAAATATGTACTAAATACATAACAAATAATTGTGTTTTAAAATAAACAGTACTTGATACGCCATATTGAACTAATACTGTCACAAACACTTAAAGCTTGGTAAGTCACATCCTTTTCCAAGCACAACAGATAGCAGAGCACATCTTGAAAAACTGCACAGACCTCACCTCCCTGAGAAGACAGATGTGGACAGTGGAAACAACTGTTCAAGATTAACTCTATGTGTCAATAGAATCTGTGAAATGAACCAACAGATTCAGGGCTTGTGGACCAGCATACTGGGCCAATCAACATTATAATATATGATAAAGTTGAACTGACCTGTAGGACTGAAGCCTTCATCTCAAAACATCATGAAACCGAAGCCTTCTCTAAAAAAAATAACATGAAGCCAAAGCCCTCACTTTTTAAAACTCAATAAAAAGATTAAATCCTCCTATTTCAGTAAAAGAAAGTGTTTGGTACCTTGTAAACAGTGTCTAATTAACGCTTGTAACACTGTTGAATGGATTTGGAGCCAAAAACACCTTTTTAATGAAAAGATTTTTGGAAATATCAGAAAGCCAAAGTCTCTCTTCAAAAAGGGACGAAGTCCAAGCCTCTCTTCCAAAACCGGAAAATGCTGAAGCCTCTATTCAAAAAAACAGGACAAAGCCCTGGACTTAAAATTACTGCTTTGGGAAGCCAAGCCGAAGTCGGCTTTGTACCGATGTCTGCCTTTGAATTCATTATCATGATGAGAATAATGCAGGAACTTTGTTTTTTTGTAAATGAAAATGAATTTTTATTTTTTTTATTGTTTCAGGCTAGGTTTGCGGAGTCGGAATGTCATGTCTAACAACAAAATTCTAGAACCTTCAACTGACCTCCTGTCTTCCGGACCAAAAGCATTTGAACCAACCATGAATAAACCTGGTGAGTTGTCTTTACCCTGCATACGTTAGTTTTATATTGATTGAAGTTTATTTCAAAAAATGGAAGTAGAATCTGTACTTTATGTGTTAGAAATTTGTCTCCATTTTTACTTTATGTGGTAGGGTTCATTAGTAAAGTCAACTACTCTCTTGTTTTTTTTAATAAATAAGCTAAACAACAACTCTGAAAACTGTCAAATTTGTCTTTTTCCTGATATTTCTTGAAATATAAATTCTTTTTAATTTTGACGTAATGAATGGTGACAATGAAGTAAACTTACCATATTAAATCAATTTGAGTAAAAAATAATGAATGGTTAGTTTATTGTGATTTTTAAACAAGGCCACAAGGGTTTATCAAGAAAAACTTTTCAAAAAATCATTAAATGCTAAAAAATGCTTTGTCCCCATTCATTGAGTCTAAATAAATATGGATGTATGTTTTATTTCAAGATGTATAAAAAAATATGCTTATATGACATTTTAAAGATTTTTTTGACTTTGTGTATGTAGGATACAAATATGCAAAGTTTGATTTCAAACCAATAAAGTGTTGGGGTTGAAAATGAAATGGGGAAGTACAAAAACTATAGCATATATGAACAGCAAATAGCTTCACAAAACGAGAATGTTTTTACTTACTCTGTCCTTTCAGGTACAGTTAAGCCTTCTGGCCAGGCGGCTCCATCACATATGAAGTATGTGAGCTTGGTACTACTCACGCTACAAAACGCATTGCTAATCCTTGTGATGCGTTATGTACGCACAAGAGAAGGAGAAATGTTTGTGGCCACATCAGCTGTCATCATGTCGGAGCTCTTCAAATTTTCTACTTGTCTCATCATTATTTTTGTTCAGGTATGATTCTCATTATTTCTTGGCACATGTTACGAAAAAAGTCATCAGGCACAAGCTTTAAGATAAAGACTTCCTGATATTGTTGTTTTATTAATTATAACTGTTCGTATCGTAGATCATTTTCTTTTTCCTCCATAAAATATATCTTCAACTGTTCTCTGTTTATATCAATTTTAATTTTAAAAGGTCATTTAATTCAGAAAATGTGAAAAGGATTCAATTAACGACTGGACTAAAAAAATCAACCACTGCACTCTTAAAAATATAAATCATAGCAATTTATTCTCGCTGTCTAGACAAAACTGCTGCAATGGTGACATCATTGGAACAAGTACCCCACCAATAGCAACAAAACATAGAGCTTATCCCATAGGTGTCTTAATTAGAAAAGTTAAGTAATCTAAGATATTCATGTTTTTTTTTTAGCTATTCAATTTTTCGATAATTTCCAGGAAGGAAGTATTAAGCGCTGGCTTCGACTGTTGTATGAAGACATTATCTGTGAGCCCTTGGACTGTCTGAAGGTCTGTGTCCCCTCTTTGGTGTACGTCCTGCAGAACAACCTGCTGTATGTTGCTGTGTCAAATCTTGATGCCGCCACGTTCCAGGTGAGATATTGTATTTTGTTTTCGTTTAATAATTGTTGCCGCTGCAGATGAAATAGATATTATTTATGATCCTCATTAAGTCATGTTTTGAATTTTCTTGCTTTTAAATTATGTAATTTAAGCAGTAAAAGTGTCAGGGGAATAAGAAGAAGGTTACTATAGTGGGAATGAAAGGCTTTGTTCTATCAGCATCCAAAAATGTCATAACATAAAAAAGGCCAGCAATACCATGAAGTGGGAAAGTACATTCTATACATCTTTCCTCAATTTGAAACTTTAAGATTATGGGCTCCCACTGTATGTAAAATAAAATAGGTGACATTTTAAATATGAAAACATAACATACCCCACTGTTTCCCATTATTTCATTATAAATGTATATTTATTTTTTCATCAACAGGTGACATACCAACTGAAGATTTTAACCACTGCCATCTTCTCTGTGACAATGCTGAAGAAACATCTCAGTCGACTCCAATGGGTCTCCTTGGTGATTTTGTTTATAGGCGTTGCCATTGTACAGCTGCAACCAGATAATAATTCCAGTAAAAACAAACCTGCCACAGAGCAAAACCCAGTGACTGGTCTTGTGGCCGTCATCATCTCCTGTTTCATGTCAGGTTTTGCAGGTGTTTACTTTGAGAAGATCCTTAAAGGCACACGCCAGTCAGTCTGGCTTAGGAATATTCAGCTCGGAGCTCTCGGTGTTGTGATTGGAGTCATCACTATGTATCTCAAAGACGGTGATAAAGTGAACGAGAAAGGATTCTTTAACGGCTACGACATGGTTGTGTGGATTGTGGTCGGTCTACAGTCCTTTGGAGGTCTGCTTGTTGCAGTTGTGGTGAAGTATGCCGACAACATCCTCAAGGGATTTGCTACATCAGCTGCCATTATTGTCTCCTGCATCGCCTCCATGTACTTCTTTGACTTCCAACTCTCATTTCAGTTTACTGTCGGCGGTGCCATGGTGATGTTAGCCGTCTACATCTATAGTAAATTTGTGCCAGCCCCACAAAATCCAACATTGCACAAGGTTTGATCCTGGAAAAAAATACTGTGATATGATAAACTATATAGTGTTCACAATTATCCAATTGCAGAAGAAGCTTAGCGGTTCTTCACTTTAACAACCTAAGCATATGGTGAACACATGGCATGGTGATGAAAGAAATACAAAAATCTATGCAGAAGGGCCAACCTGTCTTTCCAAGATTATTGCTGCCTTTATCACTCCAAAGAAGAATCTTGGAGATGGCTATAGAATATAGAGGACTTGGTTATGTTGTTATTTCTCCATTATCCTTTTCCAAAGTGAGGTACACAACACTCTTATCTATTTTAAATCAAGGTTCTTTGTACACATGTGGAGAAGGCACAGATTTTATCCTTTTTTCTATAAGCTAATGGCTCAATCTCTGAAAGTTAGTAAGTAGATGCTACATAAAGTATATGACTCAATAACCATGTAAAGTTGGTTCTGAAAACCCTAGGTATTTACATCAAGACAAATGTATCGTTCTCCTTTCTTCTCCCTGAGAAGGAACTAGACATTTGAGTTGCTGCCTTTTATGATCACCTTGTATCGGTGTCTGTACTATTAGAGGGTAAATGTTTTTGGTTGCTCAATTTTTTATTTTTATAAGTTCAGTAACAACTTCAAAGTAAAGTGAAATCATTTATTATGTAAGAAATTATATTTGTTACAATGGGGTAAAATAAATATTGGTTCCCTATATTGTATTCTTTTAATATTGAAAACATAACAATGTTTTAATTATTCTATCCTTGGCGACTGTGATTGTTGTTTGAAAAAAGATCTATTTTATAGATTCTGTTAATATGATTATTATTAATGTTGTGGGTGGTTAATAGAAAAAAATGAATGCTTTTTTGTTATAATTTTGGGAGATCTGATTATTGTTTTAATTCTCAAAAGGGATGCATTTGTTTAAATTGACTTTGGTAGAATAATGTGTTAATTTGATCATAACATAGTTGCTGGTTTGAAATATCTTAGTATGATAATAATAATAATAATAATAATAATAATAATAATAAAAATGACATTTATATAGCGCTTATCCCTGCGATAGGCCCTAAGCGCTTTACTAGTTGTTGAAGATTTCATGTCAACCACTGTCTCATACTAAACATGTTTAAGGGTTGTTTATTATTGTTTGTATGCACCTAAGAGAGAGTAGGATTTAATTAAAAACCTTAAACATCTATGATAACATCTTATCAAGCCTTTGAAGATCATATAAACTTGGTGTATTACCTTGTTGTTGGTTGTGCATGTAAGATATTTTGAATGAATTTATGTTTTCATACAGCTGTATTTTTAAGTCAGCTTGTGCATGTGTTATTGTCCTTAAAGTAATGGATGACAGTTGATGGCAGGATCTACAGAGTATGGCTTACATATGACCCTGAAGAGTATGTTTGAGATCCATCAGACTATGTTCACTATCAGAGCTTTGATCTGTTTGTATCAGCATGGTGTTGTGCTTCAAGGCAATCAATGTTAGTGTCACTGTAAGGGAGAAACAGTTAAAATTCACTGGCATACCATATACAGTAGCAATGTAACTGAAGCTAGGGGAAAATGGAAGGGAAATAACTATGTAAAGAATGTGGATAAAATGTGATTGCATCCCTTTAATCAGTAATTAAAGCAGTTAATTTCATGAAATAAGTGAAATGTGCAAATATACAGACATGAGAAAACAGACAGATAAATATGCATCACATGTATGACTTCTGCCATAACTTCATTATATCACATAATTACAACCAGATTTAAGCTTCTTGTGAAAATCAAGTCTCCAAGTCTTATCTGTTGTTATGTAATGTGTAATGGACAATGAAAGGCTTTCTGAGCCAACAAAAGAGCGTAGTGTTCAGTGTATCTTTATCAGCTGATTTGTAGCTGGTATTTAAATCTGGTACTTGGTACTACAGGAATGCATTAATTGAATAGCGTCATGCCTTTGTGAATATAGTCAAACCTCACTAAACGGAAACCTGTCTAAAATGGTCAGTTAGTAATAATCCTTACAAAGTTCTCTCCTATTGAAAAGTCATGTCAATAACGGTCACTTGTCTAAAGGGTCTAACACTGGCACAAAAGAGAGAAATGTTTTTAAGAATAAGAGTGGATGTCAGAATAATGTATTACTTTAGTAATTTGTTTAAATACAGTCGACCCACGTTACAGTGCTAATTTCCGTGAACAGGAAAAACTGGCACTGTAGTGAAATTCGCGTTGTAGAGGGTGGCACTGTAGCGGGTGTCGACTGTATGTAATTGGTTGGTTGTGTATTTCACATAACTTTTTTAAAAATATTTTGTATTTACATTTTAATCAAAACAAGAGAAAGATTTACTGTCACAGAGGTTGGAGGACTATAAAAATGTGTAAGAAACTTTCTAGTTGTGATTGATTCCATTGAAATTTATTTAAAGACATTTGTTAGGCAAGCTATGTTGGCCGTGTCTTCATATTATCTTATTGTTGATTTAATGGTTGTCAGTTCAGGACAATTGCTTAAAAGTAATGATAATCTTAGATTGCACACTTTAAAGCTGTTAAACTTCTGTAGTCATGTAAAAGGTCACAGGAATTTTTTCTTAATATAGCAAAATTATTTCTTAATATAGCAAAATTATTTCTTAATATAGCAAAATTATTTTTGCTTTCTTTTTTTGCTTATATTATAAACTGTAGCATCATTATTGTGCACAAATTCCCGCCCGAGTACTTCTTAATTCTATCTCCATTCTTTTGTGTGTGCTTCTTTGGCTTAAGTAATTTACAAGATACAGTAATGACATACATTCATTGACTGATTAGTGGAATTGGAATTAAACAGTTCTGGGGTGTTGGAATATTTATTTTTTTTGTTTTTTAATTCATATTTTTGATATGCTTTGATAGACATTTTAACGGCTCTTGACAAAATGTGTTCAAATATTTTCTCTCAGAAAGGTGGAAATATGCTCAAGATTTGTATAGAGGCCATCTGCAATTCTGGTTTCTGTTTAGGTGTATGTCTAGAAAGACTAGTATTTTCTAATTCTTCTATTATGTTTATTTGTCATGCAATATGCTTGGTTAGTCTGAATGTCAGTAGGCCTTTATCAAAACAGCTTACAATAGGTATTATCTTCTGCTTTTTGTGTCTGCCACATTTGCCCATATTTTCAACTTATGTTGCGCTCTTAATCAGAGGTACTTTGATTTAGCTACTTTTCTGAGCTTTTGTAATAAAAGTTAGTATGCACACATTTAAGTATCATGGGCATTGCCTTGTAAAATTACCAAAGATCTTGCAAGTTTTCTTCAATGTCTTTAGAGCTTTTTATGTTCCACAATGAGAATGTGATTTGTTTCTCTTTATATGGATATTTATAAAAAATGTAAATATTGGATATAGAGCTTAGGTTTTATAATTTTTTTTGTAAACTGTGGATCATTGTGTGAGTTTGATTAATACCTGCTTATAACTTCATCATTTATCTGTGATACATCAAAGAATGATTGGTTAAAATGAGAATATAAAGGGAAACATGAAGAGTTATAATATGTATATGAACCCTGCAACATAAGTATTCAAGATTTATGATTGTGATTTATAATACAATTCTTTAAATCTTTTTTGTTGATCTTCAATAATTATTCGTATCTGAGCAGAAATCCTGAAGATTTTTCAAGTTTTCACCACCAGTATTAATAAATTAATCTAAATTAAGATGTATGGCACTTCTGAATTGAATTCAACCACAGCTTAATATAAAAATGTCTTTCACCTTTAAAAAAAAGACAACCACTTGTTTCTTTATATCAATAAGATTTCAATGTTCAATAAGACGGACACATATAGATTTAAATGAGTTGATAAAGACTTAATGTTTTGAATTTTTACACTTTTTTCTTTGAAGGTGTGCATTATTTGTTTTCATGTTTGGGTGAGTGAAAGGGAAAAATGGTTTAAATCAGGTGAGAGAGAAAGGAGAATAACTATATAAATTATGTGAAAAACTTGATTGCGTCCCTTTAATCGGTGTTGAATACCTCTCAAGCAAAACAGAAAAGACTAAATAACACCTTTTCCCTTGCAGCATCACCATTTATGTATTGTCGGGGCAATTACTCATGTCATGATAGGTGGGGCATGTATGGATGAAACATTAATCATATCTCCTAGTTTGGAAATCCTTACACTTGTCAAGTATTAACCTTTTATGCTCACAGGCAGTGTTTTGAAGATGCAATTTGAATGTGGGATGTTACTGTTGCTTTTATACTTTCTTATGAATGGTTAGATTACACATTTGGTATTGATTTTTTATTATCACTTTTCGTTGGTCTTTGCCTACAGTCCCATATCTAGGTTAAGCAGACAAGTCGGCAACCACATTGGTGGCTTTAATTTAAAAGAGAAAGTTTCCATGTCTAGGTTTCCATTAGGTTTAGAAAGATGTTGCTGACTTTAGATAACTGAATTAAGTGGGACTGTACGAGAATTAATTATATTTAGTAGTCTAGTCTAGAGGTAGAGGATCTGTAAACAATGATTTCCGTATTTTTGTGTATTTTTTGCCCAAACTGCCAAATGCATTTATTGAAACTGGCGTGCACTTCTATAAATCATTGTCAAATTAATAATTATTAATATGTATTACCACATTTGTTATATTAACTGTTTATTCTTAATGTGATTAATTTGAAATCAAATGATGACAAACTACTGTTGGCTTTCTAATAAAGAGAGGGTTTTCCTGAATTAATTGGTACAAATATGTGTCTGCTTTCATTTTGATTGATGTCTGTTTTATTTGATTATAAATGTAAGTTGGAACTCTTTAATCATGACACAAGAATAGATTGAATTGGTTTGGTTGTTTGTTTACCAGGCTAAATTAGAGGCAGGAAAGAGTGTCTTTGAAGGCATTGATCCTGACTCCGCAGACATCTATAAGGTAGC
>JAUUEB010490099.1:0-10730 GCA_032362205.1 Clione limacina | reverse complement strand
GCCCTCCGCATTATTTTATTTCAAAAATATATGACAGTAAATTTACTCATACAGTGTTTATTTTCTTTGTCAATTTTATTCTTTCATCAGAGGTGTGGCAAATAACTTTTGGCAAGGGGATTATTTAACAACCCGAGCGTAGCAAGGCGAAAAAAATTGAAATATGGAAGCTAAATGGTGCATTTTAAAGCAATTTAGTACCCGGTGGGGGATGAATCCCCACAGCTTGTGACATTGGGGGACGAGACTCAATATTGAGGAGGGCATTTTTTCACCCGCCAATCTGGCGGACAACTTTTGGATATTACCCGCCAGGGCTTAATTTTACCCGCATTTGGCGGAAAGGCGTGTTGTTTCCTTAGTCCTGGTGATAACATAGTAATTAACCTTCAACATATGTTGTGTTTATTGGAAACTAATTAGGTTGTTTCAAATTAAGATACGCTAGTTATAAATTTGGCGTGCATGAAGACAAATTATACGCTGAATCACAGGAGCAGACAAATTGTCACTCATAAAAGAAGTTAACAGGTTTAAATCAATTACAGATGTCTAATTAAAAAACTCATGACACTGATGTTTAGCTATGTTAGACACATTAAACGCTTTAATACACTGATAAAAATCGTAAACGAATGCTACATAACAAGAGTGATGATGATGAAAAGTAAACAAACCGTGGCAAGTTGATCAGCATACAACTCAAATTTAATTTTACTGAGTCTTTCAAAATGAAAATGAAAATTCCAAATCATTATATGCATACTCTTTTGAGTGGCCGTGTGAAAATTTCATAAACTCTTTCTTAAATACCTATAATGTTTGTTTGAAGATATTTGTAAATTCTTAATAGTGATTTGAAATTTAGTACATAATGTCCCAGACCTAATTGGATAGTTATTTTTTCTAATACATCAAAAACCTTTTTTTTTTCTTGGACTGATTAAATCTTTCGCAAAGCCGTTCAATAAAAATCATGTGTTTATGTTTCTTAGTAAATACAAGCTTAAATATTAAACCTTCTACCATATTCAGGTGAATATTCTTTTCATAACGTTCACATTTCGTTGAAATAACAAATTGTTTATTTCTCATTCTGTAAAACCATTATTTTATAACAGTTGATTGAAATTCCGTTTTTTATTTTTGCGAAAAGATCATGTAACGAATGCTGTTTTATTTGTCAAATTATGATGGTACGATAAGAACATTAATCATCTCATTTGTTCTGGGACGATTTCTTTGACGCTAAAAACGTTTTATTTAGGGACCTTAATATCTACAGAAGCAGATAATTTAACTAAAGTAGCTGAATATTAAGCTGATGAGTTGCACCAAAGGTGGGTATTTAGATTAACTTCTGTCCGCTAATGATAACAATAACACCCTGTGTATATATGTGAGTCGACAGTTGTATGCTTTTTTCTCAGTTTTTCTCTAACTGTTTTCTCTGAAGAAGGTTTTTCACAAATCAATGAAAATATAAAGAAATTGTGTATTTAAAATGTATACATAATCAGAACCACATTTAATTACCTTTGCTAAAATACATACAGAGATGGCATGTCGTACTTAAACAGGCAGACGCCACTGTATGGGTAAATACATTTGGCATGTCAAAAATGAATGTGATTGTATCCTTGTGTCAATCTATTTTCTGAACAAGAAAAATCAGTTAATTTACCTCAACTTGTTAACTGTATCCTATTAAGCTAAATATAATTATTCTTATAACATGTGCATTATTCTAATAAATTTGTTATTCGACAGGAAAATTGTATGAATCTATTTCAATTATATCTTTATTATCGAAACGAGTGTAGCGATGATATCATTCATCTAAAAAAGCATTAAGTAATCAAAGTTTAATCTCTATATTAAGGTCGAACAGGCACTTTAATTATATAAGCAGAGTGCGTCAATCAAAATGACACTTGGCATTTGATGTATTAACATTTACCTCAGAAAACCAATTAGACATTGAATGCGTTTAAACAGTGATGCAGGTACAACTTTTAAAACCCACATAAAACCCACACAAATCCAGCACTTAGCAAGTGATAATTGATGGTTATCCCGATACAGTTATCGCTTTATGGTTTATAAAGTTTATATATGTATTTATCATTTATAAATGAAGCCGTTTTAAGTGTGATTAGATAATCTGAGTCGACAGTTTGATGAAAACAATGATACAAAGTAGAGTAATGCTTTTCAGATGTTGGTTAAACTCTCAATTCCCAAGGACAATATTTAATAGTTTAAGATATTGTATCAATAATAATTATAAGTGACCATCTTAAAACGATCATAACAGTGTTACTATTCAATATATTTTCATTGTGAAATAAGTATATAGAATTACAATTTTTGTCAATGTTTTTAAATTTGATAATCTAGTACCATAGAGCCTACAGTATCAAAATAATTAAAAACATGAAACCGAAGTCAAATTTGTACTAAAACATATAAACATGAATACAATAGCACAAGATATGCAAATACCAGAATAAAAATAAAATCGCCGCCTCATTACTGCTTTATTCAACGAACATAATACTATTGTGAGCAGTGGTGTTTTTTTGCTTGGTATGTGTGTTGCTGTGTCTTTGTGGTGTGTTGCTGTGTGCTTGTGTGTCTGTCATTTTTGAAGGATGGTATAGAACGGATAGAGAATCTTTACTATTCAAATATTTTTAAAACATCAACAATTTGGCAAACCCGCTGTGGTCACATATCCAAAGGTATGAATCTGAAATATTACTCTAATCTCTTCTTGCGACTGCAAAAATGTGTCTAAAATTTTTGAATATTATTTTTTTACGGAGTTATGGCCACATTGAGTTTCATGCTTTATGACTTTGTTAGTTTGTGCGAACACGCTGTGTCACGTCGTCAGAGGTAGTACTCTGAAATCATGTATAGAGGATGTTGAAGTGTTTCCCAAACAGCTGTAACCTCAATTTTTGAAAAGATATAATTCTTGACCTATATCGTCCCGTTGCGATTTTCATGTATGTCATTCACGCAGTGGGTGTATCGTTGGAAATAAGACCATGACAAATTGCACATGGGCTCTTCTAGTTCCTTCTTAAAACCACTTTCTTAAAGTTTCGAAACACATTTTTCAGAGTTATGGCCCATGAGTTTGTTACTTTATATTATTTGTTAATTTGGCAAACACGCTATGGTCTCATCGTCAAAGGTAGGAATATGAAATCTTATACAGGTGCTCTTTCAGTTGTTGCCAAAAAGCCATTTTCTAAGTTTTTTGAAGAAAGACAATTTTGAACAAAGATAAGAACTTTTCATGATTGCATGTAACGTGTCATTCACGCTGTAGACGAATTGTTAGAAGTAGGACCCTCAAATCTTGCACATTAGCTCTGCTAGTGATCTTCTAAAAACGATTTTCTCAAATTGTTTAAAACAACGTTTTTAAGACTTTTACCCTTAAAGAATTTTATAATCATGTGTCAGTAAGGCTTAAGGTATATCACCGCGCTATATTATATTAGCCGCCGGTTAGGGGTTAGAGATTTTCAATAAAGTTACAACTGCGTCTTACTGCGATGTTGGCTATATAGTTGGTGTTTCACGCACGTTTTTTGTCTGAATGCTTTCAATTTTTGAAGAGATTGATTTAAGCTTTTGTTTATTTACTCTTTCAAGTTGAGATACAAAGTGCTAGGATTTTTAAAGTCACGAACTTTCAAGATTTATATCAGACCTTCAATCTGCCTCTGTCGGGTTAAACAATACTTCTTATCAGTTTATAAGTGCATTCTGAATTCATAGTACACGTTCGATTCGCAACTAATAATGAAAGCTTAAATGATAGTGCACATATTTATGGTTGTTGTTTTTTAGGACGAAGAATAAAAGTGCATGAGTAGTAAAAAAAAACAAAAAATATGAATAAGGCAAGAACAGGACAGAAGACTATGACCTGATATAGTCCCTTTAAGCTTAAGCGTCTAATTTAGGGCTTGCAAAATCGTTAATATTGGAAATACAAGTTTGAAGATGAAAGTCAAACAACTCTTTAAAAATGATTACAGCAGAACATTCTTTTTTGTCTTTAAGTTGAACTCCAACAAGGTCACCTATCTCTTGCTGCTGCTATCTTTTGTGCCCCGAAATGGTGACCTTTTCTAAGTACCGAGTAAAATGCAATATATCAAACAGGTCAACGCCTAAATAGTTTATTGTGACCGATATTTACGAAAATGACAAAAAATAGTGCAACATCTCAAAGCTCACCTGCCAGGCACATAAGTTTTAACAAAATAATTTTTTTCCCGGCTTCAGCTACTAGAATATATTATTAATAATATTCTCACAAATATATTGACAATAAGTAATGATTTAGGTTTGATTGACAGCGGGGCACATTAGTGTAATACGCTTGCATTCGCCCGTCTTTTTCAATTTGAGAAAAATCGCGGGATTAAAATTTTGCAACTCAATCCCTGATTTTGTACTGGCGAGAAAGGATCTAAAATCTAATACCGGTGATTGTCAGAAAAGCCATGCCATTATTTCATAATTCAGCTCATAATCTCACCCTTGACAAGTTTTCTCCTAAAGTGATCGAAGATTATTTCAACAAAAACCTGCAGTTTGTAAGAAAACGTCGTGTTCTTTTTTATTTCGGTTTAGATAATGTAACTTAATGACTGGTTTATAAACTCGGTATAGGTATTATTTTTAAAAGCAGTGGGTTGGTTACTGTCATGGCTATACTGACCGTCACCGGTCTATTTTTTTTAAATAATCAATTTTTTCAATACTTAAATTTGAGACAAAATTTCAAACAGCCCAACTTTTAAAATTCAAAACATGACTATGTTTACTAGTGTGACCAATTCATTATTTAATGTTGTACTTATAAATAAATAAAAACAGTCTCTGATTATCGTGGTTGTACTCTCTACAAGAATTCATTTTCGCTAGTTCCAACTCCGCGGAATCACTAATGCGAATGTGTCACACAACTGCATCTTGCATTTTAAATGCACGTCAAACAGCCGAAATTTAAAAAAATAATGGATATGAAATACATTAATTATTGGATGTCGAAATTGGACGCATCAAAAAATATTATATATATGTATATAAGTTACCCTTCAAACACATATTGGATTAGGTATTTCTACCCCTTGAACAACACGTTGGTTTCGGTATTTCTACCCTCCGAACCACATGTTTGTTTCGGTATTTGTTTACTTCAAACCACATGTTGGTCTCTGTCTTCGGTCCTTCTATCGATAGAAGCTTGTATGTACATATGTTGTAATTTTATAAATAATGTACAGTATGTGTGTTTTGCTTGTGAGAAGACGTTAGATACTTTTTTATAATTTAAAAAAGGTAGATTTTCAGCAATTCATCTAGGTCGGTAACCTTGCAAGGGGCATTCTCAATCTTGTTCAGCTTCAGTTCAGGTCATGTGTATGTTAAGTTCAATATGGTTCATTATCAGACAATACGTATTTACTTGATTACCTTTCAAGAGCAAGTTGACTAAGCTTTGTTAAGCTTTAATTCGTTCTGGTTTTGTTTTGCAATAAAAACTTCTGTTGTAATCCCGTGTTAGAGCTAGAGATATGCTTTGTAGTTTCAAGTGTTGTCTTGTGTTTGTACCAGGTGTCCAATAAAGAGTGTTCCTAAAAAAATTATATCGATGCTATATATTAGGGCCAAAGTTAAGTAAGATAATCAATAAGGAAATTGTATGACTCTTTATTGGACACGTTTGTCTGGAATTATTTTTGTAGAGTGTTGTGTTACCAGGTACACCGCGCATTGTGCTGCTGAAGAGTCTGCTGTTTTTGGTAATATAGTTTGAACAGAAATATGTTATATTCAATAGGCATAGGAAAGCATATGGTAGATTGAGTATAGGAAAAAATATAAATTCATTAAAACAGTATTTAATTGACGCTTTTCATCAATCAGAGACATAATAGAGCTGACATTCCATAAGAATTATAAACCACCATGTTCCCGTTTCCTTCTTCATATCTGTAATTTACAACAGGTCAATAAATATCCAAATTGCTATCCATTCTCATTTTACATAATGTTATAATGACCGATCATAGAGAGCTAATAACAACACGCTGTTCGTTTCTTCACGGGATTTCTGTGACGTCACAGTTGTCACCGATTGGCTAGTCATGCAGTAAATCGCCGA
This sequence comes from Clione limacina, assembly GCA_032362205.1. Classification (NCBI taxonomy): domain Eukaryota; kingdom Metazoa; phylum Mollusca; class Gastropoda; order Pteropoda; family Clionidae; genus Clione; species Clione limacina. The sequence goes on along the minus strand of JAUUEB010490099.1, from coordinate 4,531 downwards.
GAAAAACATAACCTCCGGTTGATCTTCATCTTGACAGCTTTTAAAGAATATCTAAATAGTAAATTGGTCCAAAACTGGGTATTATATCGGATGTTATGAGAATTTATTCAACATAGATGTTAATAATAAGCATATTGACTTGTAAGTGTTGATAATTTAACCTACGATGAAACATAATAGGCTAGCAAGCTCGCCTATTATTGTTTCACCTTCGTTGAAATTATCAACACATAAATTGAGTTGAAGAGAAGCATGCTGGATAAAAGTTGTTTTTAGATGTACTTATAAGCTCCTAAAATAAATCAATGTTATCATAAATTACTGTGTTTATTTCTGTGTGATGTCTAAGAAAAGTAAAAACAATCCAATGACAAAATGGTCAACCTGCTTACAGAGGTATCCATGATGATATGCGCAGGTGATAAGTTATTGTTTATATCAACCACTTTGTTGTGGTAGACATATTTACATAATGTAGATGGTCTTTGTTTTCCCTGGTTATAATGCCAACATTCCATCCAGCCGTTCATAGTGTTTTGCTTCATAGATCATATATGCTTATTGTTATTTTGCTGACAAGAATATAAAAACAAAACACTAAGTGACGTTAAAAGCCATGTTCCCCATGCCTAATTACGAGAACCCTCTCCGAGAGGTCGAAAGGTCTGCCCATTGGGATACACATAAGGTACAATAAGACAATGTAAATACCCTCATAGTGCCAGCACAAAAGGTCATCATAGCAGAACAAATGGCTAACTCAAAGAGCGTATTCTAGAGAGAACAGGCAAGAATCCCGATTACTGGAGGAAGTGGAAGCTCAAAATGTGGAACTTTTACGCAAATTGCCCAAAGGGGAATCAGTTATGCATCGATAAATGAATTGGGTCCATTTATTTATTAAGATTAGTTCATGGTTTTGTCTTCTTCTCTAAAGACTATCGTTATTTCTTTTTTTTAAATTCAACAGAATATTATTATTTTTATGTTTTATATTTCATGTTTGTATACAGATAGGCCTAAGCTCAGTTACGAGTGCTGGTGTCATCTGAAAACTGACTTATATTCATAGCTTTAATCTCACCCCGACATTCATCAGTATACATGTTGCACAGTTATGTTGAAATGAAACTGCACTGAGATGGCAATTCAGCAGAACACACCAAGATACAATTTAATAATTTTGACAGTTACGATAGAAATGCGTTTTTCAGATAAACACTTTTGTCGATACGTGTAGGAAACTAAATGAAATGTAGAAGAATAATTTGGCACATAGATTAAGATTAATTGTTATACTACAGTAACTATATAGTAATTTGTTACTAGAAAAAGCAAATATGATAATTATGTATCTAAAAACTAATTCAAGAGAAAAAGAGATATATTCGCCTTGAATTGCATTAAGTTATAGGTAGTCTGCATTGAAGGGATTGTTTTAATTTTTTTTAAAGTCTTGTTTCTTAAAAATAATCTTATTCCGCATGGAAAATTGTATCAGTTAGTTTTTGGCTTATGTGCACTGAGATGCACCACTGTTGAGCTTTCTTACACTAGAATTACAATGTCCAATTCATTAGCCGGAGCTCTATGATAATATTAAAAAAACACGTGTGGTGTTAATTGGAGACAAAAATCTAGGATTATCTCAATTTAAGCTACGATAGATTTAGGAATTGCTTTGCACGAAGACCAATTATAATTAGAACCTCGGGGGCGTTCAATGTTTCACTCAAAGAAGAAATAAATTTGTTTCAAATCTAGGACATTTGTTTCAATAAACAATTCAAGAAACTTCCATTAAGCTGTTTTATCACATCAAATGGTTTAATGCACTGATAAAAATATTTCAATTTTTCTGCATAGTTAAAGTAAGTAGATGATGAAACGCAAACAAAGTGTTATATGTTGAATATACAACAGCATTCGGTTGTTCTGAGTCGTTTAAAATGAAATAAAATTGCCAAATCATTGATACATAACTTGTTAGGTTTGCCTCGTTTCACATACATATATGAGTTATTTTGAAAATTCTAAACAGTGTCTCAAATTTAGTATAAAAGACGTTTTCTTTTGATGATGTGACCACCTGACTTGGTAACCTTAATAGCTAATAAAGCAAAGGATTTGACTTATATAGCCGACGATGTGGCTTATAAGCTGATTGAAATAATATTTTGCAAAATGCCCACCAGAATCTGCATTGTCATCATCTTTGTATAACCTTCGACGTATCTGATCAAGATCCCTACTCCATGTTGTCTCAAGAGGGCAATAATTAAAGATAAAAGATCGGGCTCTGAAATCACAACATTTGATACAACTCTTTGATATCTCATACTTTGACAATTTAGCGTCGCAAATATATTGTACTTTAAATGTTTTTCTGATTACAAACAAATGGAACATGTTAAACATTCCTTTGATTTAAGATGTCATGCAATCGAAATATATTGCCAATAGCCTACATTGGAAAGAATACACATTTCTTCAGTATATTATATTGTGAAGAGTACCGTTAAAATGAAAGTAGAATGAGGTGCTTTATCAGCAGAAACCACCGCGGTATTATTTAATGATTGTGACAATTATAATAACAATGCTTTTATTAGCTACGTACTGGAAACTAAACGAAACGAAGTCGATTAATTGTTATATCACGCATAGTATCTTGTTACTATTTAAAGTTGTTAACTTGCTACTATTTGTAGAAAAGTTTAATAACATACTATGGCATCTACAAATAGTTTTAAGTGAAAAAATGATATATTCGACTTTAATTTCATTTTGTTAAAGGTATTCTGCATTTAAGAGAGTGTTTTTATTATTCAAAAGTTTTGGTTCTTAAAAAGAAACTTGTATCGCCTGGAATAAGGTCTGGGGTTGGTTTAACTTTTTTTTCTTTGAACTGCCGTGAACAAGTGTTGGACACGTTGGCATTGGAATTATATACAAAGTTCAACACTTTAGCCGGTGCTCAATGATAATATATGGTGACAAAAATGTCCATATGCTGGATATCACATGACGAACGCACATTACAATTTATTTTGTATATCAACCACCTTGTTTTCGTAAACATATTTACATAATGTGCATTGTGTTTATTTACCCTGATGCCAACATTCCATTCAGATGTTCATAGTGTTTTGTTGCATAGATCATGTGGTTAAAAGATAGAACAACGTGACGCGTAAAGCAATGCTTCCCACGCCTTATTGCGAGAACCCCCCTGTACGAGTGCAAAATGTCTGACCATTTAATATATGCTGATTCAGCAAAATAACGAAAAGGGGAATTTAGAGGGTTCATGGGATATAGATCCAGAAATTAATGGGAAAGGTTTTCGGAAAAACCCCAGCTTTTTGCATTCTTTTCAAGTATCTTACGGTCTTCGACTAGAAAATCTTTCCTTTAAATACATCTATCTAACAGTCTTCATCAGGCGCGTTTCGTGACCATCTCGGTCACTTCTTCAGACGTTAATGTTGTCTTCACACTCATGAGCTCGACTCAAGATGTCAGATGCGAGCTTGAGAAGCGAAGTAGCGAGATCGGTTAAAAGAAAGAGAAACATTAAATCACACGTAACAGTAGAAGAAGTCAGAGCATTACAAAAACTTAAGAAAGAGGATTCTTTATTCATACTCCCAGCTGATAAAGGGAGGGCTACTGTTATACTTGACAATATTGAATATGAAAAGAAGATTTCCAATATTTTGAGTGACACTAAAAACTTATAAAACTTTAAAAAGGACCCTACAACTAATTATAAGAATAAACTTATTGACATTTTGAAATCTTGAAAAAAGGAGGGCAGGATTTCAGACCCATTTGATAAAGACTTTACCAGATTTCGGGTGAAGCTCCAAAATTCTATGGTTGACCTACAGTCCATAAACCTGATACTCCTCTCCACCCCATCGTCTCAAGTGTTGGCAGTGTCACTCAGTGCACAGCTCACCACCTTGCCCAAGCTTTGAACAGTGTCAAAGGAAAAACCGGCCACCCGGTGAAGAACAGTGAGGATTTTGTGGACAAAATTAAAGATTTAGAAGTGCCTCCTCCTAGAAAACTAGTATCTTATGACGTTTCTGCCTTGTTCACCAGTATACCGGTGGATTTTGCTCTTCATGCTATCAAAATTAAATTTGGAAAAAGACCACTGAGCTAGATTTAGACCAAATTTGGACCTTATTAGAATTTTGCTTAAACACCACTTATTTTGTGTACAATGGTAACTTCTACAAGCAGAAATTTGGCGCCCCTATGGGTTCTTCTATTTCTCCAGGGGTAGCAGATTTAGCCATGGAGGTTTTCGAAGAAGAAGCACTCTCCTCCTGTCCAGACCATCTGAAGCCCAAGGTCTGGTATAGATACGTAGATGACACATTCACTGTCCTACATGAATATGCCATCGAAGAGTTTACAGAGCACATAAACTCCAGAAATAATAATATTCAGTTCACCATTGAACCTGAGAAAGATTGTAAGCTCCCTTTCCTTGATACGTGCGTCACCCTGATGGATG
>JAUUEB010490088.1:0-10733 GCA_032362205.1 Clione limacina | reverse complement strand
TGTTATCAAAGAATCACAGTTTGATGTAAAAAAGGAAGACAATTCAAGCTTTCAACAAGGTGTTTCAGTTACTGGTTTGGATTTCAAAGATGATAAATTGGAGATACACGATAGTCAGAAAAATGTAGAAACAAAGCTTGATGTATCAGAAAAATGTGTTTGTCATAAACAAGACACAGATGCAAACTATAATTTGAAACCAGATATTTCTGTTTTTGTGAAAAGAGAAGTTGATGACAATTCAGAGAGTAATGAAGCAGATTGGCTTGTATCGGGAAACACACAAACAGATTCAGAAAATCTTGTGTGTCAGTGTAAAAACAATGAGATAAAATTGGAAAATTTGTCAACATTGAATCATTGTTCATATTTGGCAAATGACACTGATTGGAAATCAACTGCAATAAATGACTTGCAAACTGTGCACAGTGATCAACATTCCAGTACAGAGGTTGGAGAAAGCAGCATTGACTATTATAGGCTATTGATTCAAGAGAATGTGTTAAACAATGAAGATAGTTTGATTGAAAATAACCAAGGTTTGTAAATTTTATTGATTGTGAATACTCTTCTCATTTCATCATGGTTTAATCTTTTTCTCTTTTCCTCAGTTTGTTCTTGACCCGCTAAATCCAGGTACATCCTGTTGTGTCCATGTGTTTTTCTATCCCAAGTATCTTTTATAGAAGTGTCATTGCATTCCCACGTCTAGTCTAGTTCCCAGCTTACTATACGATACACCACCATGACCACTAGTCCTCTACATATTTGAATCTTGTTCACTGCTAGGTTTAACGTAAACCCCTCTCAGACATGTGATCATTTAAGTCTAGCTTCACGTTTGTGTTACAACGCACCCCTCATGTTTAAGATGAAGGACACATTCTAGTTCCAAGTTGAGTGTACCGCACAACCCACCAGATATTTGAGACTTGTGCATATTATAGTCTAGTTGCCAACGAAAGTTACCATTCACCTTACCAGCTACCTTAATGTTCATTTATACTCATTTAAGTCTAGCTCATAGCTTATGTACCACACAACCCACATGATTTAGACTTCAACACATAAAGGTCTAGTTCAAAGATCAATAGACGACACATCCCTCTTTGTATTTCAGACTAAGACATGCTGATTTCAGGCTAGCTCCCAGTTTAGAAACGACAACCCACAGGAAACGTAGCCGTGCACCCCCCCATGACCTTTAAGGACCAAGCATAACCCCCTCCCTCTTATTTTTTTTACTTTTACACATTACTCACAAAGCTGTTCTTCTACATACGTGAGTCTAAGTAACAATGAACTTTACCATGCAATCCTCTCGAACTTCAGAAATTTTCTCATTTTAGTATAGCTCCCAGTTAGCCTTCCTGAGCACTCCCCGAAATTTTATAGTTGTACATATTTAAATATAGGTTTACTGAGCACTCACTCACACTCATTTTAGACTTCTAAACACGAGAGTTAAGTTCACATTTAAGTATCCATATTTAACACTTGTGCGCATTTAAGTTCACAGCTTCTAACTTATTTAATAAAATGATGCACACCATGTAATGGTGGGTCTAGAACCCAGCTTACTACCCGTATTTCAGACTTTTGCTTATTCGAGTCTAGCTTCAAGCTTACCTCAAGTCGCAACGTCGCAACCCCATTATTTAAACTTCTGCAAGTTTGGGTCTAGTCCCAAGCTAACTGTACCTTGTACACATCGGGGTCTTGTTCTAAGTTTAATATACGGCACATTCCCATTTCTATTTTAGACTTAGACATGCTCATCTCAGTTAAGCTCCCATCTTTACCCCACAAATCATTCTAATTCTAAGTTTAATGTACCATGCATCCTCATTTGTATTTCAGACTCAGACGTGTTCATTTTAGTTTAGCTCCCAGATAACCATACCGCCCCCATTCTAACTTCTACACATTTAAATCAAGTACCCAGCAAACTTAATTACTACCCCTCCATAAGTGCGCACACATACACACACACACACTACCTACACGAATTTGAGACTTGTACACAGCAAGGTCCAGTTCTAAGTTAAATCTATCAGCATTCCTTTCTGTATTTCAGACTCCAACGCGACGTGCTCATTTAAGTCTAGCTACCCGCATACCACATATTTACTTCTACACATTTGAATCAAGCTCCCAGCAAACTAAATCACGTTTCTCCTTCCACACATTCTAGTTCAGCTCCTAGCAAACTTCAGCGGATGCACACACACATTTTTGGATGCAATTTTATTGTTGTCTTTTTTAAGTTGATTGTTTTTAAATTCATCTTAGTTTTTTTTAATCTTTTTTCTATCTAAATTATGCAGACTGACATGTTTTTTTTATTTCCTGTTAAACTGTAGTTCCATTTTTGTTCATTTTCGCAGGCATCGCAATTTTGAGCAACAGTCATATTTTTGGAGCAGACCAGGACTTGTTGTTTGAATCATCTTCAAGAGTGCATATGCCTCATTCTCAACCACATACAGAGATACCATGTAAGAAGAGCAGGCCATTAGGAGGAGAAAATAGTTCTAAGTCTCAATTGTCAAAAAATGAAATAATGCATAAAGGTTTGACACAGCATGAAATTACATTGAAGTGTTTGAAGCCCTTTAAATGCTCAGAATGTTCTAAGTGCTTCACCCAAAAATCTCATTTGACAACCCATGGAAATATCCACAAAGGCTTAAAGCCCTTTAAATGCTTAGATTGCTCTAAATGTTTCACTGATAAATCAGCTTTGACAGCTCATGGAAATATCCACAAAGGTTTGAAGCCCTTTAAATGCTCAGAATGTTCTAAATGTTTCAGCAGAAAAACGGATTTGACGCGTCATGAAAGTTTCCACAAAGGTTTAAAGCCCTTTAAATGCTTAGAATGTTCTAAATTCTTCACCCTTAAACATCATTTGACGTTACATGCAAATATCCACAAAGGTTTGAGGCCCTTGAAGCCCTTTAAATGCTCAGAATGTTCTAAATGCTTCAGCATAAAACAAAATTTGACGGTCCATGAATATATCCACAAAGGTTTGAAGCCCTTTCAATGTTTAGAATGCTCTAAATGTTTCACTCAAAAATCAACTTTGAAAAATCATGAAAAAATACATAAAGGTTTAAAGCCCTTTAAATGCTCAGAATGTTCTAAATGCTTCAATCGAAAATCAGATTTGGCACGTCATGAAGTTATCCACAAAGATTTAAAGCCCTTCAAGTGCTTAGATTGCTCGAAATGTTTCACTGACAAATCAACTTTGAAAAGGCATGAAAATATTCACAAATGTTTGAACCCTTTTAAATGTTTAGAATGCTCTAAATGTTTCACTCAAAAATCATCTTTGAACCGTCATGCAAGTTCTCATCGAGGGTTGAAGCCGTTTAAATGCTTACAATGTTCTAAATGTTTTACCCTTAAACATCATTTGGCACGTCATGAAGTTATTCACAAAGATTTGTAGCCTTTCAAATGCTCAGAACGACATTAATGCTTCAGCAGAAAAAAAATTTGACGCGCCATGAAAATAAACACAAGGCTTCTTAGCCCTTTAAATGCTCTGAATGTTCTAAATGCTTCACAAGAAAACAAAAATATGACACTTCATGAAAATATCCACAAAGGTTTGAAGCCCTTTCAATGTTTAAAATGCTCTGAATTGTTCCCTAAAAAATAATCTTTGAAACAATACACACAGGCGACACAGCATGAAAAAACACCAAAACGTTCAAAAGCCCTGTCAATTCTTAGTTAAATTTGCATATTTCGTTTTTTTAGATGGGCGTAGCATTTCAGATGTTGGTTGGCTTAAATGGGGCTGAGAATTAAAGCCTTGTTCTATTTTAATTTATTTAAATGACTTGTAAGAATAATCATACTCAGAAGGTTTATTCAAAGAACATAATGTTGTTTGCATCGTAATTTTAGTATTTTTTTTCTTTCACTGTACATGGACGACACAGTACTGCTCTCAGACATTAAACATGACTTGCAAATTATTTTATATAAAAATAAAGATATTGTGATTAATTGTAATTTGTATCAACTCCGCTAAAACGGTTGATTTTTGCAAAAGCTACAATAAAACGAAAATAGCCATTTATGACAAAAACACTGAAGTTATTTATAGTTTTAAATACTTTCAAAATGGAGGTTTCATCCAAATTATATATAAGATAACATACACAAATCTAGGAATGCCTTTCACTCCTTCAGGCATAATTGCAGACACAAACGTATCCAAATTGGAACTCTTTTCTAAATGTCTGGAACTATTTGTTTCATGGATGTGATCTCACGGGTATAGATAAATCTTCATGCGTTAGAAACCTTTGGAATAAAAATGGAATAAAATAATGATGTCAGGTTCCTCAACCCACCATGTCTAGATGACCTTCTTATGCTATGAGTGAATCAGTGAAATGTAAGAAGAGATTTTATTGCTTCCTCAGGATATATAATACACATTGAATTGAAAACAAAATTTGGGGGAATGAAAAGTATGCATCACTATTGATTGTCAAAATATCAATTGTTATGTAAAAATAAAGAACCACAAACCACACACAAACTACAAATTAAAACTGACAATATTGAATATGAAGGTAGAATATTATAATGCCCAAGGTGTTCGAATGATATTGGAGTTGAGTTTCATTATCTTTAAAATGGCCTAATATTTATCAAAAGGGAAAAATATCTTTCTATATGAATAATGCAAAATATCAAAGACTAGAATTTATAATTTTGATCTTTGCAACCATACCATATAATTCTCTGAGACAATAATGCAACATACCATGTATTTTTGTGTACATTGATGTATACCTTAATGTTAAATATTATACCATCATATAACTAATGTCATCAGCAAATAGTATACAATTGCTTTAGTTAATTATAATCAACTATGTATGAACCTTGATTTATCAAAACCTTAACGTACAAGTCTCATGACAGCTTGCAACAAAGAAGCAAAATAATCTTTTGATTTCACTCCCTATTTCATTAATGATGGCGGCTGTTATTGGCATAAACAGAGCTACTTTACACATCTTGTAATATCTAACAACATTTTCAGTCGATTGAGTCAAAACTGTAGCTGTAATCTCATTGCATACACGCAATTTTATAAATAAATACACATTCGAATCTTATTATGAAGATTATACCTAGGTAAGACATTGGTTCCTGCATATATTTCAGGGAGTCATATTGTCATATTGCTATTTGCTAATGGAAAGTGAATTTGTTTCCATAATCATATATTATAAAATTATGCAATATATAACATGTGCTATGCTATGACACAAGTTTTCTTTGAGTTTTTTAAATATTGTATATGTATTTCTTTTCACATGCTTCATAGTTTTTAAAGTTAGTTACTGCATATTTGTATTGATCATGTTCCTTATCTTATGGTGAATTAGTATTTGTTTAATTGTGTCTAATTTCTCTTCTGTTTCTCTTTAAATAAAAACAATAAAATTAACTCACTTCACTTTATTTTTTTAAGTGTTTAATATGTACTTTAAAGTGTCATTTCTACATCAATTAGCAAAAAAATATAATCATATAAAATAGAGAAATAACTATATTTTACTCATAGATAGTTTTATTGTTAGTGTTTTCTAAAATCGTCAAAATCCAAGAAATATAGTCAATTTGTGTCTTAAAATGTTTGTCTCATTGAAAGGAATTTTTTGAAGTACATTTCAATAGAAAGCGGTATTGAAATAAGAAAATTAAATGCATTGCGACGACAGATCGTCCTTACACTTCAAAGATGAATGTTTTGACTATTTCAATACCGCTTTATGTTTTATATGTTTAATCACGTTCGCCATGTTCTAAGCTTTCATTTGAATACCAACAAGTCTATGTTTCTATAGAAGATATAGATACAGTGGCTGTTTATTTGCGTTTTTTGTTGAAAAAATGTGCCGGCTTAACCTTTGGCAGAGTTTTTTTTTTACTATTTCAATACCGACTAATGGTCTAAGTTACTTAGTTGGATTTATATCTTCATAAACTTTAATTTAAATACCAACAACTATATGTTTACTTGAGTGTTAAAGAAAATACGAATATGTTAGTGATTGGGGGTTCTTGACCTAGGAAAACGTCTCCTAGTGGTGTCTTGGCAATTGATGCTGTAATACTGCCGATTATCAACTTTTAGTGTACCTAGAACTCAAATTCAGTTTCAAAATCTCTGAGAAGCCAATGGCCACGGGACCTATAGCCAGAGCCATGACTATCACCTATGTGACAGTTCAGGCATGCTGCGATATGCTCTTACCATTCTCAGGATGAAGTCACTGCTTATAGCGGTCAGTATAATCTGAGTAGTTTGAGGTGCTTTACAAAAAGCGATACTTTTGGCACCAATTATCTTGCTAATTTTACACAAAACAGTAATAGTTTCTTTGCATTAAGATTAAGAGACTGTTTTTTCTCTTAGAACCTTTAAAAAAGAGCCATGTGAGACTCTCTATTGAGATTATATCAATATTCAGCTCTCTTGGAATTCGTATACTGATGACATTTCATTTCGGTCTTTAATTTTTCAAAATACTAAACGTACCATTTCAATGCAGTTTTTCGTAATAGAATCTGCTACGATTTCACTCTCTATTTTGTCAATATCTCTATTGGGCAGGCTTTGTTATCTGTTGAGTATTCTTGACTTAACAATCGTGCTGATTTCGTATTGTTATATATTTAAAATGAAACTTTTTTACAACTTTATTAATGAATAATAATGTTCAGTTATTATATGGAATGTTTTACTTGATGTAGGAAACTAAAAAAACAAATTTAGACTTAAAATAAACGTTAAATGTGGTTTTTAACTTTAAAATAATTCAAATTCAATCTCTCCTTTTACGGATTATATGTTCTGTCCAAGATGACGCACAAATATAATATCTTTTTTTATTGCGTAAAGTGAATGGTTTATATTGAGACACTATTGTGATATTCGAAATTTTAATAAGCGAGTTATTGTGTGAATAGAGTTATTAAGACGTGTCTTTCTCAACAACAACTATATAATCTTAACTACCAAACGTACCATCAAAGCTCTATATCACCCGAGCCAGTTGCCCGTGGTTATAAAACTAATACCAAAAATATTTTTTTAGCTTTATGCTACACTCAGGGGGCACAAATTGTCTGAAAACGTAAGTGAACTTACCGCTCCGCAAACTGGTCATGATGCTATTAGCAAGGAAATTGTCGTTATTCAGATTATCTAAATGATCCTCAGATTCGGCGCCGTGGGTAACACATTAAATAGTTAATTTCAAGTTTAAAACTTATAAATCGGTGCATTTTTTCCAAAAAAGGGAGGTGTAGATAAATACCTGTGGTCGACCGGCATCATTCCCAGTCACATGGGTTTGCCGGGGGACTTATTTTTTCACCCCCGGAGCTCCATGCCAGAATCCTGAGCCGGCTGTCGGTCACAGCTATAAAGGAAAGAGTCTTACAATGTTAAATGTAATGTGATACGCTCTTTTCTTTAATTAGTTGACTCGGGTCTGAAATACGGATATCGTAAATGGAACTCCTTATTTCTTTAGTTTGCTTATTATTTCTACTACTAAGTACGCAAATATTGTTAATTTGAGGAATACCACTTGGGCTTGTTTGCCACTTGCGTCATCCAGCGAGAGGTTTGGGTGGGTAAACTCAACCTCGAACGTGGAGGGTTTGGATCCGACCTACACCACAGCTGTGTATCTGTCATTGTGGCTCATTTTCTCATTTTGTGGCTCATTATTGGCAGTGGTCTTTTGCCGATGGGCTCTGCATTCTTGCAACGCAGGATGGTACACCCATGGGGGCACCGGTCACAGGCAAGTTCATAATCTCTGCCGGGCATCGTAGCCTTAAATGTGGCTCTGCCCATGATTCAGATGTATGTCAGGGGGCGAAGAAGCTGCTGGGGTCCAGAGTGGTACGCCCATGGGGGCACCGGTCCAGGCAAGTTTATAATCTTTTGCCGGGCATCGTAGCCTTAAAGGTGGCTCTGTTCATGATTTAGATAAGTGTCAGGTGGCGAGGAAGCTGCTGGGGGTCCAGAGCGGGGGTGTACTAACGGAAACCCCGAAACCGGGCCACCGCACCTTGTGTTAGGGCGGTCCAGGTTGCTGAGGTTAACCTAAGTTTATATAACTAGATAAGCTTTAATCAGCAATGTCGAAGACAGCTGGGATAGACCAGTCTTTTAGAGGGTTTAATATCAGGTGACAGCCGGTGGCCTGATGTCAGCGGTTCGCTTAACACTGATGTAGATAGTTGTTATTTATAGGATCTGCCATCCTGAATGGCCGGTGAGTTATCATGAGCTACCTTGTCGTAGCCATAAAGATGACTCTGCTCATGATTTAGATTTGTGTCAGGCGGCGAAGAAGCTGCTGGGGTTTCAGAGTGGGCGGTACTGTCGAAACCCCCGAAACCGCAATGCGCTCTGGAACAGCTGAAGATGAAACTTGAATATGGCATGTGTTACATGCCCCTGGGCCACCACATCTTGTGTTAGGATGGTCAATGTTGCTTGAGTTAACCTTAATTTATATAATACAGCTTTAATGAGATATGCCATGTGGAATAAAATAAGTTTCTCTGATATTAATTCATCGATATCAAACTTGTGTGCCATAAATCGGATAGATAAACTCAGCCGTCGGTATTTGTACTCCAGCTAAGTATATTGGCAATGACGACCCCAAGATATTTATAGGTGTCAACACGCTCGACGTCCGAGCCTTTTAAGACAATTAGATTTGTGTCAGTTTGTGTCCCCCTGAAGTCAATGATCATTTCCTTGGTTTTATTTACAGTTAGTTCTAAAAAAGTTCTCATCACACCATTGAACAAAGCTGTACATTTCTTCTAAGTATGTCGTTTCGTAGTCGTCAATGTATGTGTCTAATGCAGAGTCTGTATGAGTTGCCCTACAATCAGCTGTTTACAGGAGAAAAAGGCAATGGGAGAGGACGTTCCCCAAGGAGCACCAGATTTTTGTAAAAGTGTGTCTGACATAATTTCTAAACTTAGTTTGCTCTCTGTTTTGTCAACAATTTGGAGGGATGTCTAAGCCCTACATACCGGGGGCAGTTAGTTAAATAATCTCGGTGAATCCCTATGTGTCCCCGTACCTATGTTTCCCCGTACCTATGTCTACATGTGTAAACTGTGCCTATATGTGTAAAGCTATGTATACATGTATAAAACCGTGTCTTCATGTGTAAAACTGTGTATAAGTGTGTTAAGGTGTGCCATCGGCTGTAAAACTAAACCTACATGTGTAAAACTGTTCCTGTATGTGTAAAACTGTACCTTCATGTGTTAAGCTATGTGTACACGTGTAAAACTGTGTCAAAATGTGTTAAGATGTTCTCTATATGTGTCAGTATGTGTTTAGGTGTACCTACACATGTAAAAATGAGCCTACTTCAGTACGGGGAAACATCGGATCGCTTCAGATAATCTAAGATCCAGATGATAAGAGAGGGACTTACATTAATTTTACATAGTTTTTCTGCAAGGAGATGGGGTTGGATGCAAGCCCAGATTAACCATAGGGCACAGTGGGCAGTAGAAAATTCGAAGAAGCTAGAAGAGAAGGGGATAGGTACAAAAGGAGAGAGGGGGGAGATAAAAAGAAGAAGAAAAAGAGAGAGAGAGAGAGAGAGAGAGAGAGAGAGAGAGAGAGAGAGAGAGAGAGAGTTGATACATCCCTAAAACAATGGCACATTCAGCGAGGCTCCTTATTCCAGACAGGGCTCCCTGTTATCAAAAGAGATATCTTTACAGGTATGGCCCTCTTTAGGACAGGGGTCTCAAAGAAGACCTTCAAGACGAGGTCACGTTTCTTTCAAATGACACCCTTTCTTTCTGAAGAACCCCCTTTCTTCCTGATGGGCCCCCTTACAAAGTCGTAATTTCAAAATGTCAAGGTTTCAAAAGCTGGCCACATGTGGCCATAAGGAAGGGGCTAGAAGTAAGAAAAGTTAAACTTGCAGTTTTGATACTTCCAGATCCTTCCATTTCAATGCTGTCTATTAAGTCAGAACTTGTAAGAACAATTAATTTCAAATGACGTTTTGCAAAAAAAAGTCTGGATGAAACTTTCTTCTTAGAATGGCATGAAATTATTGAAGTGAGTTATAAATGAATGTGTCAGATACATGTTTATTCATCAGTTTCAAGTGGTAAAAAGCTTTTTTGTTTATCTAGTTTGGACATGTACTAAAATGAAAGAAATGAAAGAGTAAACGCACTTATATTTAACAATAATGCAGGTTTGTATTAGGCTGATTAAATGTTTAACGATACCCCTTAGAGGGCCCATTAAATATTGGTGCCCAAGGGCCCCGTCTCCTCTTAATCTGGGCCTGGTTGGATGGTGTTAAAGACGCTTGAAAAATAAAAAAAATATGATACATATAGATGATCCTGTTTTTTCACGATTGGAATAGTCATTTTTTAAAACATGGAGTAGAGCATCATCAACTTTTTTGCAATACGCGAATTGAAAAGAACAAATAAATCAGCTACTTGATGTTCAAGATTCAAGATTGTATCCATTTAGCTCAAGAACAGGACACTTGTAAGGGAACGTTCACATATTACGTAATCAAAGTTTTGCACATTTTGGACCCCCTCCCCCCTATAATCATTTTGGTCAAATATTGACGGTTTTTCCTTCTTTAAAGTCATAGTCC
>JAUUEB010490077.1:0-10733 GCA_032362205.1 Clione limacina | reverse complement strand
AATTAGTCAAAAATTGTGCAGTTCTAGAACACTGTGAATCGAAATGGGGGGGGATTCCGCCATGTCCCCCTGGCTACGCGCATGCAATGCAGTACTATACAATCCTTTAAAGTTATAGACTGACTATAAAGGTACATAAGTGGCCAGAAAACACACCATCATGGAAACACGGTGCTTAATCTGGTCAACCAGAAGCGTTCACGTTCCTTCCTAACTGTAGTATCTTTACTTAATACCTGCTCAATAGGTAGACATCGCATGTCCTACAAATAATGACCCGGCGAGTTGAAATGTCAAACGACATGAATAACCTTGGTCTCTTTTTTCAAGTGAATGTCGGACCTGTGTCCCGCAAATCGAACTTTCAAAGTGTTGCTTGTCTCTCCCAGATAGTGTGTATATTTGCATTTGGCGCAGTACAAAGGGATAATGCAATTATTATCAGTGCTTCAAGAAATACGATGTCTAATGGTGAACGTCTTCATTTCTGTCACTAGATAATGTTACAGCCTCGACTAAGTGTCCCTTGCACACAATACACCCCTTAGTACATTTAATACTTCCGGGTGACGAAGTTTGAAATATGTTAGGGAGTGAGAATGGCATAAGAATGTATCTCACATACTTACAACTGTATCCACAAATAGGACATGAGGCATAGCATCACGCATAGTCTTGCTCAAAAGCAGAAGCGCATGTCCATCATTGAGGATCCTTCGGAGGGAGGGTTACGAGGCTTATGCGTGATAACAAACGGTAGACGAATTATTAATTTCCCGACATTTCATGTATTCTATATATAGATATATATAGAGATAATCAGAGCAAATAACAACAAATGGGCTGCTGGGCAGCGTTTTTTGCTTGCTTATATAAATAGAGAGATATATATATAGAAACAAAAAGCTCGAAAACAACAAAAATGATAACAAAATGTGCCGTTATTTATGTGGAACGGACTTCATGTCGTAAAGCATATGTCAATCTACATTGTGCAATAGTGTGTTGTTAAACCCAACGCAAGATACAGCAAGTTTTGTCACTTACCGATATTGACAAATATGAAACAGAACATTATGATATATATAACAGCAAATACAAACTAAACAACTTTTGGTCTATAATTTTCTATCAATACACTTCCCGTTTACAAGTGCGGAAAAGATTATTGATATCTACATAATGAAATTCAAAATATCTTTATAATTAAAATAATGTATCTATTTTTGTGTTTGTGTGTGTTTATACAATGGCATAACAGCCATGGTGTTGACTCAATCAATATGAAACTTAAGCAAAATGTTAGTGAATATTACAAATGGGAAAGTTGAGCTTTTAGTGTAAATCGGCAAACTGTAAGAAAGTGATTACCAATTCGTTTTACTATGTTTTATTTGTACAATAACTGTCATTAATCATGAACAGACATGACAGTTCCGGCAAGTTATCTTTCCGTATTAGTCGAGTACATTTACGGTTTGACCCAAGACAAATTTCTATGAAAGTTTCTTTTGCTGTTTTCACATCGAAAAACATTCGATTCTTGTATTAAAGCATCAGTTTGCTCAATTTTAGCATAATTGTACAATTTGCACCAGAGTTATTGTCCTTTGAAGTTAGTGGGATAGTCAAACGAGAGCAAAATTGAACAGTGTTTTGCCTCAAAATCAAAATGTGAAGTAACTTTAATATATATCAAAGAACATAAATACTTACTTATCCATAGAGCTACGTACATACACAATTTGATATCGCTATCACATAATATTTCGTTTGACTATCCCACCAACTTTAAAGGGCAATAACTCTGTTATCTTAAGTTTGTTCGATGTGTTTACCTTTCATCATCACCGTGTGTATACATGTTTCCATTTGTAAACTGTGACCGCCTGTTCTGAAAGCTAAACAGGAGATTCAGAAATCGTGAGAAGTTTTTATACTAAGATAAAGTTGAATGCTTAATGCTTATATACATTTCAAACTGCTGTAGAATTAAAAAAAAACTTGAATGTATGGCTTGTCTAAAAAACGACATCAAGTTTGAGCTCTCATAACACTTAATAGTGTAATACATTCATAATTCAAGTATATAAATCGCCATTACAATCATTATGGACCAGAATAGAAAATAATAGCTCTTAATGGCTATAAATATATTACCCAAAGAGAAAAAAGTAATTCTTGTTTTTTTATCTTATCAGTAAACACAACAAATTCAGGGTTCTGAGATCTTATTTTGAAATATAAATCCGTTTTCAATGTCATGAACAAATCTTTTGAAAGTGTAAATTATACAAATAAACATAATTTTTGGATTATACGTCTATATAAACTCTCAAACGTTATAACAATAAAGCAGTATAGAAACTGTCTGCTGAATTATTTCTCCAGATTGACTCCAGATAATATTGTTTTAGAAATACGATAGCACCATGTTTTAGTGTCATTACACAAAGCTATTTTTTCGCCAACTATAATGACATAATGAGTTGTTGTTGTTTTATATCTATAACATATCATGATTAATCACGTTACTCTTAAGAGGTTATTATCTTTGGCGATATTCACTGGAGCAACTTAACTTCTCTTTATCACAATAAAGACAACAAGTGCATGTATTACATGCGTATGCTTAGATCATCTCAAGATGACAATGGACGAATATATCATCATAAAATAACCACCATTGAAAAAAGTATAACCACTTTCAGAGACAATCTTAAAGCATTCGACACAGGGAAATAGACAGACTGATTATAACAACAAATAATGTCAAAGTCCTTCTCAAATAAACTAAAACAAAATCATAAAATATAAATATAAGTCGTTAACATATTATACAAATAGAGATACGTGAAATCGTTGTCCAGTATCTATCAAATGGCTGTCAACTATGAAGGCCCATAGGTATTTGTGTTTATTTTGTAATAAAATCATTTTCTGTATCGACACTTTCCTGATTTTGTGTCCTTTGTGATGGAAAATGCACTGGGGTCAATTTTCTAGATTTACAAACCTTATATATAGAACTTAAGAACCAATGTGGTTGCATTACGGAGTTCAATGACATTTTGTCACCCAATCTACAATCACCTCAATCAAATATTGGGGTTTTGATCTATAGCGCTTCCAGGTCCTTTCTATGCTCCTGGCAATCCAAGCAACTACGTCATGTCGATAAAAAACAGACTTAATATGATACCACAATAATTCCGGACAGTTTTAATAGTTGTTTTATTTGGTACGGCGAATGTGTCTCTAAAGAACGTGACACTTTCACCGTAAATGTTTATCAGATGTTCCAAAAAAGACACTAATTAACTTAATCTATTCTTACGATTACATATTTGTAAGCACCCTTTCAATTTGTCACAGGGTCTTCCCTCAGTGTATTTTTTCTGGCAGTTATAACTCATTTGAGACAGCGGTAGCAACCTTCGCCCTTATACCATATTTATCAATGAACAGTTGTTTGGATGAATGTTTATTCAGAGTTTTCAAGTTAAACAAAACGAATTGGGGTTTTAGTGACTAGGAATATAGAGTAAAAAAGTGACCGTACAGAAAACCATTTTCGGTGTCTTTATCTTAGTACGGGTCATGTCCAAGGTCATACAAAGTCTATATATAGACAACAATAATTACCTTAACAGTTAAGTTATGCACACTTTACCACTCAGGTTTACCTACTAAAAAGGTTTAGCCAGCATGTATTGCCAAAGGTGAGAAGATTTTCATTGTTGCTCACCGCACTTGTTGCTGCACATTGAAAACAAATGACGATTGATTTTTGCCGTGTGCGCGTAAGGCCAATAATTGTCTAGGAAAAAGGGTAAACAAGAAACCAGATTCAACAACAAAACCTTCTATACAAATCCTTAGCAAGGTTGCACTAGGACTGAAAGTAGTTGGATGAGAAGAAGGTCAATATTTGTTTAGACTATCCCGCACTATGCGTTGACCACAAATATAACTAACACCAAGTTATAATTATATGTACAATCATTAGTAAGGTCTGTGTGATTGAGATTATATCGATAAATTAAAAAACAAAAATGATTAAGAGGTTTGAATTAGATATTATAGTTAGGTGGAGGGATGAGACAAGGAGAGGGGTGGACTAGATGAGAGGAGAGACAAGTTGAGGGAAAATATTGTAGGGCAGGATAGAGATTAGGTGAGGAAAGACATAAGGTGAGTGAGGGAAGGTTAGCTGAGTGAGGAAATATAAGCTGAGTTAAGCTGATGGGAGATAAAAGGTGAGGGGATAGTTAAGGTGAGGGGAGAGATAAGGTGAGGGGAGAGATAGGGTGAGGGGAGAGATAGGGTGAGGGAGGGAATGTTAGGTGAGTGAGGAGATATACGCTGAGTTAAGCTGATGGGAGATAAAAGGTGAGGGGAGAGATGAGGTGAGAGGAGAGATAAGGTGAGAGGAGAGATAAGGTGAGAGGAGAGATAAGGTGAGAGGAGAGATAAGGTGAGAAGAGAGATAAGGTGAGAGGAGAGATAAGGTGTGGGGAGAGATACGGTGAGGGGAGAGATAATTGGAAAAAGAAGAGAAAGGCTGAGGTCAGATATAAAGTGAAGGGAGGTAAGGTAATTATTTTATATTAATATGAATATTCAGTTTGATTATAACAAATTACTTGCTTTATTTTAAATTATCAGGATCAGGTTCTACCCCCAGAAAATTAGAGAAAACAAGGTGTTAGAAGAATTCCCCCAGCCCCTGTTGTCATTCAGTATCAAAGGACCTTTAATTAGGCACATTAACACACATAGTTCTCAAATTGTCCAGGAGGATCCTCTTGTTCAATTAGGCTTACAGTAACCTAGATTATGCTTGTTTGAAATCTGTTTTTTCCAAAATATTCCAAGGGAGGAAATCTCTTAACGTCATTTTTCAAAACTTACAATACTATAGATCATTCACAGAAACATCTGGTTTGTTGAAATTGTCAATGGGCGACAATCCCAAATTCCTTTGTCCACCAGTCTCAAAGAACCTATTTCAATATAAGTAAATATTATAATATATTTTTAAACTTCGCTTTAACTAATACAGTTAATTGCTTGCTTTTAAATCAGTATTGTGTTGTTTAAACTGATCTTGCTGATAAGATATCATATTTGTAGGGGGAAACCTCACATTTCTAAGCGCGCTTTGTGACGTTGAGGGGATTTTGATATTTAGCTACCGACGAAATTAAAGCTTTTAGAGGGTAAGCACTTAGGAAGCTTGGTGGTTAAAACGTCCGCTTTTGGTACGGAAGAACGATCAAAATTGCTTTTAGCAGCAGTCTTACCTTGGTAGTGTCAATAAGAGATTCATACTAAGTCCAATAGTCGGTCCAGTATTAGTACCATGTGACTAACTAGGGTGTACAAGTAGTGTTGTAACCCACATTATCTGTGTGGAAGAATATCCAAAATGAGAAACAAAGAAATAGGGGAATAGATACGTTCGACTCATGCATTATACTTACTGGATGAAAACACGTTAGCATTTTTGTGTTAACATTTAGCTAACTTAAGTTTTGATGGTTACATACTGTCTTATCATGACACCGTGTTCTCCACTTATAGGGTACTGTAACCCCACTGTGTGTTTTTACGTCTTTGAGGATGATAACTCAAAATATCAACACTGATATACATTACCTTTGCTGCGATTTTGTAAAATGAAATTATACAAAATCTTATACAAATTGACTGGGTAAAGGTTATTTAGGTTTATATAATAGAAGCGCAGTGAATATCAGTAAGATAGCTATGTGACGCAAAGTGGCACAATGCAACACAAAGTAAGATACTGAAAGTGCTTTTGACAACATTTGGGAACGAACTAATTTACATCAAAAGCGTTCATATAAATAATGATAATAAATCTTATTTTTATAGCGCCTTTCCTTGAAAAGTCAGCTCAAAGCGCTTTACATTGACATTCATGCAAGCATTCATCATAACAATAATAACAAAACATTGATGACAAAATGCTAAAACGTAAATAAGTATTTTACATTTGAGTATAAAAAGCAACATACTACTTAAAAAACAGTCGTCCTTAGACACTCACTCCTCCTTAACGGAAGGTATCACCGCAGCCCTTTCATTTTATTCACACCTTTGCACAGTTTTTTAAAGAGGGCTTCCGTCAAGGGGAAGTATCGGAGCGTATATGTTTGCTGGAAGGCGGGGGAGGGTGTATTTTTTATATACATCATGTGTTTGATATGGGGTTATTGGTCTTTTGTACTTTATTCTTTTTATTGTTCTTCATTTGACCTTATTCATGGAGGACGTTTGGTAAAAGTATAGGCTTTTTTTGTAAGAGGTCTTTAACATTTCTGAACACTTTTAAATATTTGGGAGGATAACATTGAAGGTTTGAAGAGCGTAGTGATCAAACGCTGAATTGAGAGAGAATATATAACGAGGTTATTGTTTATTTTAAGCAGGTTTGATTGCAGCGTGCATGATCAACATACTTTGTACGTTCGCATACTACGCAGACCTTCAAGAATTGTCCGATAAATGTAACTACTGTATCATATAGCTTTAATTGAATAGGTAAATAGGAATATAAATAAACAAATAGTACTCAGCGAAAAACTGAAAAACTATTCATTGCTTTATTATTATAATACAACATAGCTGAACTAAATAATTTCTAACAAGAAAAGGAGAAAGATATAATTGGACCGGAAATGTTTTAGTTCTTTTATATCGCCGCAGTGCGACTTTTCATTCCATCCCATGCCCAGTCAATAATATAGGCCTTTTAAAGGATGACTAAACTCGGGAGCTATTATGACGCACATCAAATCGCTAAGTTCGTGACCGACTTCATTCCTCAAGGTCATGTCAGCCCACCAAAGTACCAATCATAACCCAGCATGCCTACAGCTTTATAAAATGCCTTTGATGTATAATGCCCGCCAACCAACGCTATTAGGCTTGGTAATTGGAGTAGAAAACGGCCTCTAATGATACACTCAGACCGCCAAATAACTACAAAGTATTTATCAAGATACAGTAATGGTGTCTTGACACTATCATCAGGATTTGAATTGCTTTCGTTATCTTGTAAAACCAATTTTAAATCTATTCTGATGAACAATATAATTGGCCAAAATGTACGCCGCCCGGATACATCAACTTGGTTAAATGACTAGACGGATTTTAGGAACATATTCACAATAAATCTGTTAAAAGCAGTGTAATGGTTTTGTGGCATAGATATCTAGTAGTAATGTCAGGATCGATAAACCAGGAAGTGAATATGTCTGACGATTTCAGATTTGACACGACACTTAATAGCATATTGACTTGTAAGCTTATACCACCATTTCACTATGCTACTTATTTCGCTTAATAAGAATGTAATAATCTTATATTATGATTGCCTACTAGACGTTCTGTGATCTAAAAGTTATTTCATATTTTATACTAATCAGTCCTAGAGACGCTTGCACTGGTAATATGAACATATATTGAATATTGTGTTCAACTCAATGTCTTTGTAGGGTCTCATTTAATGTATAAAATTTCTATTTGTTCCATTTTCATATTAACAAATCCTACAGAAATGAAGAGTATCAAACTATTTTGGTAAAGTGCGACTTATAACTTCAAGTACGTGTTTACGTTGAAAGCAAAACGGATTTTTGACAGATTTAATCGGAGACAAGGAATCAGCACTGTTAAGGTATCCTACATTTCGTTTTACAGATGATCCTCAAAACGCCTTGGTGTATTGCCGTGTGTTATTACTTTCGCAAATGCAAAGACATTAAGTAATCAATTCTTTTTCGTAAAACATGGAACAGACGCATTGCATGAAGGACAATTTCTTTTAATTGACTAAAATTACAATGATTAACAGAATAACAATGATTTTAGTTGATTTTCTGATACACATACTTCCCCATCATCAACTCAAAGACGCGTTTTTAGCATCGATAATACTATGACATAGTGGTTCACTATAATCAAAAGCAGCCTTGATACTACTAGCATCTTTTTTCGGCTGGCTGTCAACAATTCTGTTATAGTGATGTGTTTGTTTCAGTCTCGTTTTAGTAATTTGAAATAGACTGTCAACAGTTTAACACATTGTGTACCAACATGATTGAAATAAATAATGACACACACTGACATTTCGTCTGAGGATTATAAGATATTTTTGTTAATAGTTTATGTTTTCTGTTACTCTGCTTTTCGTGGGATCTGTGTACATATTTCTATGCTTTCTTTCTTTTATCCCAATTTAAAAAAAACGTAGGCTCCGAATCTTTTCTTTTAATTCTTCGGGTATCTTCTGATATAACGGCGCCTGAGAAAACTGCGGTTCTCGTTTAGGGCTATCCAAGTTCTTTTCCCTATAGCTTTGACTTTCTTGTTGAACAATTTCAGAGCTTCCATTTCAGTCTCGAACTTATCCTGTCGATTGTTCATTTTTTGCAAGCTCATGTCAATACCGTCCAAACGGTGAATGAGGTTTTCTAGCAAAACTATTTGGGAGATATTAGTAGTGGCTTCAGTATCATTATGAGTGCCGGCTTGTGTGTTTGCAGGTTGACTTGTCAGGGCAGTTATATTTGAAGCCACGTGTAACATATCATCTTCTGGCACTTTACTGATATTTTGATCACTTTCAGTTTTTGAAGTGCTATTGATGTCAAGTTGAAAGTGAGCAGGAGCGGGAGGGGTAGGAATTGTAAGGGTTGTAGTAATAGGTTCAGGAGTGGTCGGAACAGTCAGGTTGAGTTCGTTCAAATTGTTTCTGATTAAATTTTCTTTCCCCTTCCAACATATTGACTCGTGAGCGTACGTTTTAAAGAACTCCGACCGGTCTAAGACACCATTTCTATTTAAATCCCTCTCATCTATGTACGATCTAGTGTCAGAAATGCTCGTACAACGACGGAGGAATGAATCGACTTCCAAAAAGTCAGCATGGTCATCTGAATTCTTATCAATTTGCTCGATCCACTGTATGACTTGCAGGAGATTGTCTATACGAAGTCCTCTCTTCATACGAACATGGTCGTAGGACCCATTCACAGTCATTAAGGATGCCATCACAATTAAGAACAAATATATTATTTGCATCGTGCTTGTTGATAGTGCAGTGATCTGAAAGATAAAAGACATTGATGTAAAATTAAAAAAATATATAGTTTCCGTGTCGCCACTTGAGTAAACTGTGTGCCAACATATGTGTTTAGTATCCTGGTTTACAAATATTTATAATACATCGTTTTTCTCAACAAATAACTTGTTGTCGGTTTTATTTCAGCGTCTGTGGAGAACATACAGTCGACCCCCTTTACAGTGCCAATTGTCCATGCACAGGAGAGGGTGTTTAACAAAGAAATATAAGGAAAATGGTCGTGACTTGCGAAAAGTGGCACTGTAGCCGTTTTCGCGTTGTAGGGGATGGCACAGTAGCGGGATCGACTGTATTTGTAAAAGATGAATACAATTTGCCTTTTTTATAAGGAATAATTCGGTTGAATAACTTTAACACTAAAACAAACGGTATCTTAACATTGACCTACACTTGCATGCATTAACAATGTTAAAGCCCTCCACTTATTTTAAATATAACACCAGCTACTTGTTTTACTCATGTGCTAATTAACAGCATACATCTACTAATAGGACAGCAATAAATACAACTCACAAATAGTACAATAAAGCAATAAGCAGTTGTCTCAAATTATATTAATGAGTTTTTAGGTCATTAGCATAATTCAGAAATACTTATTAAAAGAATAGTGTACAAAATGTAAAGAAGGAACAATACAAGTTATATCTCCTGCTGACATAACTGCAACCAATGGTAGGGAAATAAATAATTCTTAAGTATATCCTGTTCGATAAATAGGGTTTGACTGGTTGATTATTTTATATAGTCATAAAACAGGAAATCTTTAAAATCACCAAGGACAAAAACAATTATATGTACCTACGTTCAAACGGATGAATATCTCGAATACGAACTAGTACGTCAAGGCAAACGGAAAGACTTGAAAAAGAGAGAGCAAAATACTCTGAGACAAGTCATCAAGTTGGGACTGTAAAAAAAAGCATCAGTCATCAGCAGATAGTCGGCACAGGTAGTTACGGCATTTATTATCTTTACTACCTATGTACCTATGTGCCGGAGTTCAAAATATATCATAGATATATGTCTGATGCTCTAAGTAAGTAGGAAGAAAAAGACTGCACAATTTATACATCCTACCCCTAAGAAAAATATATAAAAAAGGAAATGACGTATTCATACTTTCCTGTAGATACTTGTGTCAACTAAAAAAGAAGATTAGTAAAAAAAAAAGAAAATATCTTATTCGGACGAAATAAAACAAACAATGAATAAAAGATAATAAATATTAACAAAAACGTGTTCTTCTTCTTTTCTTATACATGTATAGTACAACAAGTGTTAAAAACAACACATGCATGAGCCGTATAGAAGTGGGCCTGAAAACAAATAACAAAGCTAAACAGCAGAGTTCATCAAGGCTTGATAAACCTAGCACACCGTAGTCAAATTATAGAAAAATAGTGTTTGTAACACTGTGCATCAATTACTTAACGCCTGGTCCATATGACATTATATATAATGAACATCAAGAATGTGTCAGTGTCACCACGTACATATGACGTTTTATATTGTACATCAAGAACTTAACGCGTTAAGATGGCTGCTCGATGAAATATGT
>JAUUEB010490066.1:0-10733 GCA_032362205.1 Clione limacina | reverse complement strand
TATTGATACATATAAAAACACACACAGACAAAAAGAAAATATACCACTTCACAATATAATTGTGCTTGGAATAAGATTAAAATTTCGTAAATGTACAAAACTGTAGAAATCTAACCATCACATGACTTTTAAAATGTTTCTTATTGTATGACCTATACATTACACCAAACGTTTTCTGATCTTAAGCTCGAGCAAAACAAACTAAACTGTTGTCGCATCGGTCCAAAGTCCAAACAACTGCATCAAAACAAATTATTAGAAATAATGATGTAGTTACAGAGGAAGAAAACATGGAAATTATATCTTTGATAATAGTTTTAAAGTTACAGAAATAGACGAACTGTCTTAATAAAGCAAGCGAAGTGTTTGGTTTAATGAGATACAATTTATAAAAACAAATGAAAGCTTCCTATGCACGATATTCTAAATAAGGCAAACAATATTGTTTGTTGCTAATTGTATAATACTTTGTTAGATAATAATAGTTAATTATGGCAAATCTTAACTGGTCAGTCATCAACTAAAGCAGAAAATTCTAGAACGTCTTGAGAATAGCAACACAAATTGTTCCTGATTTAGTCGGACTTCATTAATGTTAAAGAAACGTGATCAAATAGTTCCAAGTATAGACAATACATTGTTATTTCATTCTTGGTCTTAAGTTTATATTTTATAACAGTCAATGTTGTTTTTCCAATTATAACTCAACTTCTATTTTTGAAGATATAAATATCACACTGATTGGTTAAGACTATTATACGATACCTAGTGCTATATTATCTTGTGCCAGTTGCAAGATAAGTGATAAAACAATATAATTAATAAATTACACGATTGACAACATTAGATAAGTTTCCATATCGGTAACTTGTTTTGTTGAAAGTCGTGATAATCATGACAGGTATCTAACGATCAACCCACGTGTTTTATTTTAAGCACTTTATTGACCTCGATGATGACATAGAAGATTCACGTGTTGGTGGTGCAGAAATAGATTTATTTTTGCTTATTCAACAAATGTAGCTGTAACAAAGGAATAAGGGTTAAAGCTTCTTTCTTAAGTTTCAAAATACATTTTTTTCGACACTGTGTCTAAGTTTGTGTTTTTATTATTATGGTATACTTAGCAAAACAATGTTTGATGTATTGCCGCACTAGACTCTACTACATTGTTTCTCAAAAGGGTGTGGTTTTGTACAGCAAGGGGGCGTAAAAACTACTGGGTAAGAATAGGGTCTTGAGTACCATTAGGTGTAGGTGGTGTGGAAGATTAATGGACTTGAAGTGTCATTAATATCCAAGTGCGGTTGAGCCATGGGGGTGATAGGTAACGTATCACCCCCCCCCCCCCCTTAGGATAATAGACAAGAATGTCGAGTTGCTAACGCTCTCTAAATTTGTCGATTTGGTGGCTACGCTTCAACTTCTTTCAATTTTATCTCTGAATTACACATATGTAAAAGTGATCGAGACTCAGTTCTTTATATAGGAATGTTCTACAATATAAAGGAGACAAATGGTCGTAGTCTCCGTAAACACATTTATAACCATATTTTCATCTTACGGCATGAAAAAGAAAAATAACCAATTAATTTAAACGGAAAAAGTGATCATCTTCATAATCGAAATTGCTAGTATCCAAGGGTTTGTCCTGATTTGTTACCATATTCTAACATAGAAATAAAGGGATTTAAGTCTTTCTTGAAAGATGTTTTTGTAACTTCAGGATTTCAACAAATATAATGTATACTTGGTAACGCAATTAAGAAAATACGTTATTGTCGGCAACAGGCATGCCGAAATGTGCCGGTCTGCTGGTCCTGACCGGCAGTTGTGGACGCGGACCGGCTGAGCCTGGCCGACTGCCGGTCCAAATGTCCGGCACGAGCAAATTGTAAAGTTAACTTAAATATGACCAAAAACAAAAGACAGACCGATGAGGGGGAAAACATAAGCGCCCCGTCTCCTCTCATTTACGTCTATTCGTTTCTAGTGCTTAGTTGCTATTATAAAACTACATTCCTAACGTTAAGCATCTGTACCTCAGTTCCAGGAATTCACCATACTCTCCAAATTGGATTACTATAAAACGTGTGCCGTTGACTTTAAAATTAACTTAATATGGTATGTCGTGTTATCTTTTTACTTCCGAAATATATATTAAATTATACAAATATATCGATCATTGAATTAAGAAGCACTTCTTAAAAACAAAACAAGAGAATGGTGCACTCACAATTAGTTATTTTTTAATACATAGTTAACATACCACTGATTACGGTTACTTTTTTGGATCACCCGATATATAATGGCTGTGCTTTTTTCTATGTGCATATTAGTTATTAGTATTATACGGTGACAGTTAGTGCTCTATATCAATTTGTTCTTATATATTATATTTCAAATACAACAAGAAAAGAACAACTTGGTTTGTCACGTACGCTTGTGACTAATTCCCTTTCGTTATTTTTCTGTTAATCCAATGACGCAGTATCCAATGACCTCGGCCTCTTGTTATTTGATAAAATAATCATAGATTTTTTCTGTTTTTTATATCATCAGAAAGTTAAAAAAGCACATACTGACGTCTGTAGATCAGACAGAACGTCAGTCATGATTTGTTAGTGAGACACTGTTAGATATTGTGTGAAGCAAATAACGTCACACTTGAACGATATTTCTAATATTAATTGCCCACTAGTTGCTTAGTACCCTGTTTTGCCCGGGAAGTTTACAAAAAAAAAGAAAAATGTGCCCCCATCCCGCTTTAAAAAATCATAGTTTTAAACAAACTATATTACAATTAACTTTTTGTATCAGATTTTGTTTAAATGTGCTATTACGATTGAAAGAGAACTGTGTGTTTATTGAACGTGCGAATTAATCACTTCCGGAAGATGGCTTATCTTTGTTCATGATCACGGCACGTTTTTTTTACTGATAAAACATAGCACAACAAAAAAACTAATAACTTTTTTTTTACAGTCGAGTGATTGTCACCAAAAGCTTAACAACACATTTGGTTATATCTACCAACATGTTGCTAAAGTTTCTAAAGTTTCAGTCGATTGAGTCAAATTGCAGCTGTAATCCCATTGCATACACACAAATAAATAAACACACATATTTTGAATCTTATTATGAAGATTAACGTTTGAAATTGTTCTCATTGAAAAAGCTTTCATGATTGTGACAAGATTTTTTAAACTTAAAATAATTATTTAAAAACTCAATTCATCACAATTTGGTTGCCTTTTTGGACGACAAACAAATAGAAATGATTATTATAACATTACTGCGTTTTAGAAATGACCCAGTTATCTTACCATGGATGGTTCGACTGACAGTTATTATTAAGAACAATATGTCACTTACATTAGATCATGCCCCAGGGATGCGTTAGCAGTTTAATTCTGTGTATTGGGGAACCAGAATCACCTTCTTAATAATAATAACAGAGCATGTGTATAGCGCCTATCCCTAATTAAGGCCCTAGGTGCTTTACAATTGATATAAACAACAGCATGCAGACTCAGCAATCTTCATTACAAAACAAACAAATTATGTTATCAAGTACGTCTTAAATAACTAAAATACTACATTGTGGCTTAAAAGCTCTTTACATGTATAGGTAAAAATCACACAGTAAGTTATAATATAAACAAACATAAAGCTATAATACATATTTATATAACAAGTAATTTAACTAAACTACAACACTAACTGCACACTTAACTAAACTTTTCATGATGTCTGAAGGGGGCCCCGTGATGGAGGTCACATGGGTTCGCCAAATTAAAGAAAAACTAAAAACAGCGGTGATTAAAAACTCATTGTGGACCCCCCAAATGCCAGAATCCCCCACCCAGGAGTCCGCCTCAGAACACAAATATCAATAAAAATAAGGACAAATGTAAATACGTATGCAATTTAGAAGTATGTCCTAAAAAGGTGTGTTTTTAGGCTCCTCTTAAAACTAACTATATCTGCGTTGACTCTCAAATCTTGAGGTAAACTGTTCCAAATTGAAGGGCCTGTGAAAGCAAAAGCATGCTCACCATATGCTTTTAAGCTCATTCTAGGGATTATCAGTTTATTGGTGTTACTTGACTTGAGTGCCCTACTAGGTTCATATGGAACAATTAAATATTTTAGGCAAGATGGGTCAGATCCATTTAAAGCAAATAGCTGCAAGTTAATTCTGGCTCTGACTGGTAACCAATGAAGTTCTTTTAGAATAGGCGTAACATGGTCTCTTTTCTTTGCTTTAAAAACTAGCACTGTTTTGAAGGTGTTGTAATTTATCTAAATTGATACTTGTTGTACCTCCCAAAAGAGAGTTGCAGTAGTCAATTCTTGACAAAATAAAAGCTGAACACAGGGTTTTAATGCTGTCTAAATCCAAGAGGGTCCTCAAATTACCAAGTTTTCTAAGCTGAAAATAGGTGACTTTGCAAATGTTGTTTACTTGACTATCAATAAATACTTTAGATGAAAAAAGTACTAACTCCTGACCAACATGTAAAATATTTTGACCTACTTAAGAGAGCTTATGAGAAGTTGAGCACGGTAAAATTTTAGTTTTGTCATTATTCATCTTTAGTTTATTAGACATCATCCAGACATTTACTTCATCAATACAGTTTTCCATGCATTTAATTAAGTTTGTGATGTTCTCCAATAGGACAGAACCATAGATTTGAGTGTCATCAGCATACATTAATCTGGTGATGGTACTCTGAAATATATTATTTTATTTTTAATCCTTTATATTTTACAGAAAATCCATTTTAAGGAACGTCAGTTAGATTTCCGCGTTAAAAGGCTTAAGGTTTTACTACACATTGTGACTGTGACACTTTGGCTTACTGAAATTAATATTTTCATCTGTTGACTATTTAAAAGATTAATATGGGATTTAAAGGTTTAATATGTTTGAGGTATGCCATAAAAACACATCTTGGATTAGTTTGATATGATGGTCTCAAAATTCTGCTTGCCAAATGGTTACTTCAAAAAGTAAAAGCACTAGTAACCAGCTGTGACACTCGCTGATGTTTGTTATAATATGTATTTTTCTTCTAAGACTAGTATCGTGACTAGTGGCTAGGCTAGAAAGAAAATTAAAACTCAAACCGACAATTCTAGGTTCTTAGTAATCTTAATGAGATAAAAAATAATATAGACACTTACTAACGTATCGCTCAAATCTTACCAGGAAAACTTCTTGTGGCAAGCACAGCTGAGTTTCTGAGGCGGTTGTATGGACTGCGAGGTGGTGCTCCCATTACTACTGGATATGCCCATGTAGGAGGAGGTGGTAAGGGACCTGTATGGGTCTCATCGTCTTTGTCTATCTGATAGTTTCTTCTTTTGCTAAATTGCTTCTGGCTCTGAATATCTGGACGCAAAACAAACAAAAAAGTTCAAAATTAAAGTTAAAACATAACATACACACAACGACATCAGTAAAGATCATCGTTTCTAAACCTAATGATAACGACGCTATCAATGACGGAATGAGGGAATTCTGAAATTGCAAACATCACCGATCTTTTATATTGCTATTTAAATCAATTAACTCGGACTCTTTAGAGATTATGGCCTTTCTCTGGTAGTTTAGGTTTACGGCATTTGAACACGTTTTGAAGGTTAAGACACATTATACTTTGCAAACTTTTCATAATTTATCTGAGAGTTGCTTCTCTTAAAACGGAGATGGTGACGGTTTAACCCTTTTCATTTATTTCCACAACATTATCAATTCACAAGATCATCATCTTTGTAAACCGATAATATAAATCGATTATTCAATTATTAACGCTAACTATAACGGGAATTTGGTCTCCCATTTTCAGGTATCGTTTTATTTTACTATCTTTCTAACTTGTATTTATTATGTACACTTTAACTCTGGTTCACCAACCTATAGATATATCTAGGTGGGTAAATCGAAAGTAAAAATGTACTTAAGCATCAACTAACGTTGATTAATTATCCGATTGTATCGGCTCCAACTAAAATATATTATTTATTATGTGCATCTTGTTGAATAAAATGTTTAAAAAGTATGTGTAAAGAAACGTGATTGCGTTTATGTTGATCATTATCAACTCTCAACTTACCTCTAATTCTGCTGACAATGAGACATAAGCATACAGAGAAGAGAATGAAGAGTAGGATTGACATCGTTATCAACAGAATCATTGGTGTGTCCCATACTGTAGAGGATAAAAATAGAAAAATGTTAAAACGGGGTTTGCATTATATAATGAACATACTTAGCTTAATATAAAGAGAAGACAGGATTTGAGACAGAGAAGGATACCAAACTGTTTTTTCGGGTGTAGTTAAAAAGTGGTTGATAACCAATATGTGTCTCTTATTTTTTTTAAATACGCTTGATAGGTACCCCCGCTACAAACTTAGGTTAAGCCTTTCTATATCAAGACATTTGTGTCCATATGGTTTCAGACGGGCCTAAACAGATGGAGTATATTCTTTGTATTTAAAAGCTTTTATGGAATTAAGGATTATATACGATTCCTAATCCATATTGACGTTTATGGTAATGGATCACTTATTCATATTCCAAAAAATCCCATGTATAAGACTCACGCTCTTTTCCGATGCTGAAACTTGCTCGAGATGTATGGCTGATGTTGTCATCTGCTGACACACAAAAAAGGTTCATATATGTTTTTTTTCTGTTTTATTTTTTTAGTGATTTTCAAGTATTGCGAAACTATAGGTGTTTTGGTTTTCATACTACTTAATTGAAAGGTTTGTAAGGGATCAAGAACTGCAAACATATGCATTAATATGATAGTATATATTAATCTTGTAGAAAAGCTCTCTATTACCTCTAAATCCACCCACTTTTTGGAAGACGGATGAGTTATCTGGCGTTGACTTTGTTCTTTTTTTAAAAATCATATTGCCTCTTACTCTTATTTTTCGTCAAAGTATCAATATTTTAAATGTTTTAGATCTGAAATGGCTTTTGAATTAATAGCATTAATTGGTTCAAGGACAATTTAATTTAATGAGTTAAAAAATATACGAACCACTTAATATTTCAGTATGTGCATTAAAAAATATGTATATATGTATACAGGTTGTTCCATGTTGAATGTAACGGTTGTGCTAGTATACAAGTTCTGTGTTTGTTGGCTTGTTTAGTTCATTATGTATTGTTATACGTTTTTTTGATATATTCTTCTGTAAACGCTATTATTCAATCGTGTGAGTTAATATTATCTTATCACTTTAATCTTTTTATGGTTAACTTCCCTATGTACTTTTGTGTTGATAGCACTTGCAGTATTGCCCTTTTATGGCATAATTACTGTTTAAGGTTTTGCATACGCTCTTACAAAGGATATATAGGAAATACTTCGTTCAGCAACTATAAAATTGTCGCTATTAACATGCATGCACTGTCATCCATCCTCTAAGACGTATTCTCCATTTATTGGTATCGACAGAAAATTACACGTGTACTTATAACAATGTTCTACCAAAACGTTTGAATCAAAGCAATACATTGATTGCATTGAAACGTTCCTCGCGGACAGCTTTAAACATTAAAAACATGACGATGAAATCAAGAGATTGAAAACACGTGATTTTACTCAATGGATGATATCTCTAAGATTTGTTTAGCATACTATTTGAAAAAAAAGAATAGAAAGTGATATACATCCACCATCGTTTGGCATTGATGAAATGATTTTAAATTTAGAAATTTAAATCTAACAAAATGGCAAGCTGGCAAAGCCATTATATTCTTTCAGGAACACCACAATATACACCATTCAGATAATAATTTAAAATGAACACTTTGCCAGAGTTCTAAGGTTAAAACAAACCACGGTGCTCTGATATCTACTATTGTACTAGTTTGTTATTTGACTTTATTTACTAGTGTAATTCATGATCAAATGTCTAGTTTATAGTATGCAAATAGAACTCGTTAATGGTAACTCAAATTGTAAACAATGTTTAAAGCTCTGAATGACAAAATGCATTTTAGGCAATTACTCTCTATCCTAAGAAAGCTGATGCAACATATACCAGGCAGCATCTAACAATAGCCTCAAGGGTGGAAGCTGGTGTTATTAGAGATTTTACGAAACAAGCATATTGAATCGTTAAATTGTATGAACTTATTATATGCAAAAATCGAAAACTGGTATGATTGTGATAATTGTGAGTACATACGTGAGTTTTTATTAGAGAACCATGTTTGGCCTCTTGTCGACACAGCTCTTGTTTTGTCATCAAACGTCTGTAAATCTGTAAACAACATGAGACCGAAATAAGATAGCATCAAGTTTTCAAAATTGTCAATCTAACATTGTTGAGTAGCTTAAACTATTGTACGCGTACCTTCTGAGGGATTTGAAAACTTCGTTCTTCTGTCACGTATTATTTGTCTTATATTATGGACTTGCCACTGCCAATTGCTGATATATTTATAGAGATTATGTGTGCATATATTTATGAATAACGATTTGGCAAAGGTATAATAGACATCTTGCCCAGATCTCCAAAGAGCCATAACTACGCCACTGTAAATCATTGATCGGACATTTTTGTGGAAGAAATAAGATACATGATATATCTCGACACATCTGTAAAGTTTCCATGTGAATATTTTAATAACGTTTTGACAGAGAGTTTGAGACTCACTGTGTTCTGTTTCAAAATATTTTTGAAATTATTCTCACTGAGGTTATTGACCTTTTTTTGGGTTACATTTACGTCAACCGAAAAACATTCAAAGCACTTGTGTGCATATTAGCAAGACAGTGACGATAGAGAGCCAGATGTAAAATTGGACAAGCTTTACTGAATTGATATATAAATATTGTCTCAACATTTTTTAGCGTTGATTTTATTAATTTTAATTTAAGAAACAGGTATGTGTTGATTTAATGAGGATACGTGGAAGTTAATTACACCAAGTAAACCACAATGATCTGAGTACAGAGTACAGCAGGCGTGGTGAAAAAGTTATCGGACTTCCTGTGTCTTGTTAATGTGTTGTGAGTAAATAACGGTGCAGGCTCGTGCTCATGTAATCTACTACAATAATATCCTGTTATTTGAACCACATGCACTATGGAACAAAAATTACTAACCTGTCGAATTTCCTATTTGAGGCACTAATTTATATGAAAATAGCACTTTCCCTGGCCTTTTTGAAAAAAATGAACGTTTTACCAGAATGATAAAACTAACTCTAATTAGCGTGTTCTTCCAAATGTGTCTAATAACCCTTTAGAAAAAAAGAATTTCAAAATGAGAAGTTCTGCCAAAATAAGGTAAGACATTTGCGTTGTGTCGGTAAAAAGAAGTGTAACCATCCTGTGATATGAAAGTTGTCTCCTCGGCGCCGGAAATGCACATCTACTATATATGCAGTACGTGGAACTAACGTGTTCCCTAACGTCGTGCGTTTTCAAACTTGGAAATTAATTTCTAGCTTTCAAAAACATTTTTATAGAGTTCATAGTAGAATGATAAAAGATTTAATTCAATCGAGATTCAACAAATTCACATCAAAATCTTAATTGTGCGTCGTAGTATGTCTACAAAATATAAGTCAAGGATGTGTACAAGGGCGCCCGTAGGATTTTTACCAGGGGGGTCAACATTTTGGATCAAGAATCTGAGGACGCGGGTCGGCGAGATTGCGAGGGGTTTCGTTGGCATGCTATCCCTAAGGTTTTTGAAATAATGGTGCAAACGGTGCGTTTTAATGAATTTTTGCAAACATTCTTAAACCCTAAACAAAGTTGGAAACTTGTCAGTATACTTTATCCACTATAACAACTATCAACGTGCATACAAGTGTTGTTACTCAGATGATATTTAAAAGCATTTAATAATATTGATTGATTTTAAAAGACAGAAATACAATGTGCAAAGCGATTGAGCCATGTTAAAGGAGGTCAGTGTTAAAGATTGAAAAATGGAAGTTGAAAAGGTGCATTTTAGAGCTATGTTAAGGGGCTTTGGGGAGAAAATGGGGTAAAATTGTGAATTTTAGTGCTATGTTAAGGGTTAGTTTTAGACTAGACATTTTAAATAATAAAAGTTAAATGGTGCATTTAAGAGCTTTGATAAGGAGGGCTGTTGAACATTTTGAAAATGGAATGATGGCATTCTTTAGAGATACATTGAGGGGTGTCGTGGAGAGATTTTGAAAAATGGAAGCTCAATGGTGCATTTAAGAGCTATGTTCAGGGTGGTCGGGTCGTGGAGATTTTTTTAAATGGTAGCCAATGGTGAATATTTGAGCTATGTCAAGGAGGATTGTGGACATTTTAATAACCAAAAGTTCAATAGAGCCATTGTGGGATCTGAAAAAGAAAAGAAAAAGGAAATAAAGAGGCAAAAGGGGTTTTATAGTGTTTTTCATGATAGGTTTAGTATATAATTTTAATTTCAGTGAAAAACAAACAATTTGGTTTATTGCAAAACAGGGCATGTCCTTAAACGTCGTTGCTAATAAAGTGTACTTTTGAAAAAAATTGGGCTTGTTCCGAAAATTTTGATAAAATAGTTACAAAACGGTGCATTTTCTAAGATTTTGGAGGGGAAAATCACCTTTTCTAATCTACAACGGGGGGGGGGGGGGCAGTTTTCCCTGGACCCTGCGGGCGCCCTTGGTTGTTTATAAATAAAGTCAAAACACTTTTTTATATAACCGTGCAAAAACTATT
>JAUUEB010490065.1:3111-18822 GCA_032362205.1 Clione limacina | reverse complement strand
TAATTTAAAAAGTTATGCGACGGGTATGACACATTTTATATTGTTATGAATTTTCGTAATATGAATTTAAGGCTAATGTGATGTGTCTAAAAAAGAGCAATTTTTCTATTTCTAATAATTCCAACATTGATTCATAAGTCACGTGTGTCATTTAAGACTACAACCATTAAGCCAAATGTTCAGGAGCTCATGATTTTAACCAGTTTTGTAACAGTTTTGTTGGTGCTTACAAGGCTATTTTCTGTGATATTCATAACGTTGTTGACGTTATTTTCTTTTTTTCCCAATATTGTCTTCTTGGGCGGTTAAATAACTAGGGTTAATGCATTCAGTTGTGTGTATGTAAACCCGCGTGTCTTATTTCTGAAAACAGTCTGACATGCATGGATCGCTGACTTCAAAATTGTGCAAGACTTATATCTTTAAGTCTTAACATAATGTAAACAGGGTCCTAAATAAATCATTAGAGGTCCCATATATGCTTAGTCCGCCACTGGTTCTGCCAATCATTGTCCACATTACATCACAATGATATATTTGTGGCATTAAGTCACGCGTCTTGCGCTTTGGATTTTCATTAACTTTTCATTAACTATGTCATTAATTTGTCAGTGCTTATCGTCACGTTTCGACATCCAATAACAAGGGACTGGTATTAGGTGACCGGCGACCGAAATGCGTGTGACACCTAATGACATAAAACAAACAGGACACTGTCCCAACAACTGAGACAGCTTTTTAATTTTCAACACAAAATGAGGGTAAGTTATTGTTCATGACAAGTTGATTGGTTTACATCAAACGATAAAAGCACGCCTTTCACCAAATGCCAGAATCGAATTTGTTCTTGGATAAAGCTGTTTCTTTCATGTGTGTGTATATATGTATGTCAAATTGTGTATGATAATTTTTATCTAATTTTAAGTACAGTATTAATGGATTTGTAGTTTATATTTCATGAGACTAAGTATGATAAATAGTGTTTCCTTGTTCCTTGAGTTGCGTGATGTTTTTGTTCCGTAACCTTGGTTGGATTAATAAAAAGTGTGTTATCTATGTTTCAACTCGTTAGTATGTTCATAGACTGTTCATCTTAAAATAATAAATACGTATATACCGTACAGTGTGTATTTTTATGTATTATTAATGTATTCGTTCAATTGCAGCAGATAACAGATGGGAAGGGGTAGTATAAAATATAATAACAGGTTTAGTTAGATATCTGGATGACATTGAATGGAAAGCCAATAGTTTTTGTTTCAGCTTGATGAAGTTCATACTTTTCGTAAACACAAACCGTGAACATGTTTAAATTAAAGAAGATGTAAATGAGTGTTTCTAAATATGAAGATTGTGTGTTAACTCCATGAAGCTGAATTTAACGACTGACTGGTTTTGATAAGGCCTAGTTTCGATTTCAAATAGATGTCTGAAATAATATTTAAGCTTTCCTTAAACAAAAGAAAATGTCATTGCTTGTTGTCGTGTGTTAAACGACCTTTTTAAAACACGCATATTTACATATAAATGTACCGATTAAACCACCTAACTATGTAAAACATTACTGAATATGATCATTCCTGGGAGTCCCAGGATTCCCTTGAATTAGGCCTTCCGGGATTGATATCCCGGGAACAGAGCAACCGGGAATATCAACAACAACAGTTTTTCACATGCATGCATTTTTTTTCACATGTCGACTGATGTATACACAGTTTTAGACATGTAGACATATATTTACACATATAGGCACAGTTTTACACGTATAGACATAGGTACGGGAAAACATAGTTGCGGGGCACATAGGGATCCACCCCTCGTGCCAGAGGTTTAATAAGAAAAATGAATCAAATTCTATGATCTTTTATTAGTAACCTGATGTGTTTACCTCTGCATCCTCAGTTATTCAGACACGAATTCGTTTGCAGAGACACAGGAAGAATATACTCAGGACCTCTTCAACTTCATACATCAGTTTTACAATCTTTTTCCAGAGCATTACAAGCATCCACTTTATATCGGTGGTAATTCTTATGCTGGAAAGTATGTTCCAGCTATAGCATTAAAAATTCACCACAACATATTGAACAATAATTCAACTCTTCCATTGGAAGGTATCTATATTGGAAATCCATATTTTGATCCAGATTCTATGAATGTAGCCAGTTATGAGCTTCCATTTGTATTAGGAGCAATCAGTCATGAAGAATTCAAGGAAAGCCAGGAGTATGAAAAGTTGATTTCTACTATCGATAAGTCTCTTAGGGATGTCATTTTTCCTCATGAACTCACAAGTTTATTAAATGATACTAAGTATATATTGCGCAAAGAAAGAGTCTATTTACGCGACAGGTTACACCCCTATAAATTCATTAAGGCGGAAAGCAAAACACCCAGTTTTGTAGACGTTTTCATGAATTATCGTGGCATGCGAAAACTACTGCATGTCGGTAATGTGCAATCCTTTCAACGATTAAATTCTCAAGTATATCGTAGACTGAGACGTGACATAATGCGTAGCGTCAAATATGAACTTGGTGTCCTTATGGATAATTATAAAGTCCTTGTGTACGGTGGGAATCTTGATGTGAGGGTCAGTGTCTCGATGATTGAGAGGGCTTTGTTATCTACTCCCTGGTC
This sequence comes from Clione limacina, assembly GCA_032362205.1. Classification (NCBI taxonomy): domain Eukaryota; kingdom Metazoa; phylum Mollusca; class Gastropoda; order Pteropoda; family Clionidae; genus Clione; species Clione limacina. The sequence goes on along the minus strand of JAUUEB010490065.1, from coordinate 16,182 downwards.
AAAGCAAGGGGAATATAACTCGAGCAAACGTTTGGTGTGGAGACGCCGTATGTCTCCTGAAGACAGTCTGTCTGTGACGGCTTTTTACACAAAGGTTGGGGACTTCTGTCGTGTAATTGTACATAACGCTGGACATAGTGTACCAACCGATCAACCAGAGTTCTCCTTGATGATGATGCAAGATTTTGTTAATCACGGTTGTATCGATAATACATTGTCTCCTGGACAATCTCCATATATCAGGGGTTAGGAGTCGTTCTTGCCGACCCGATCATTTATCTATTTAAGATATATGTGTTATGAGAAAGTAGTACAATATGTGATTTAAAATAAAGATGATTTTTATTCAGTACCCAGAAGTCCTAGCGATTGTATCCCCTTATTTAAGCTGAATAATTATGTATCATTATCTAGATCTGCACCATTACAACTTAGTTCAAAATGTCCCGGGAAAGGATGCCATCGGCCCTCTACGAAGGCTAGGAGGTTTTGCGTTTTATGTTTCAGAATTGTTGATCCAAGACAGTTACAATTTAGTGAATTTCGCTATTTTTTTGTAAACCACTTATACTACTCAAAATACATTCCTTGGATTTGCACAAAATAGTTTGCCCTAGCTTTTCATTTGAAGACTTTCAACAATAGGATCATCCAGCTCGTTTTTTCTTAATAGCATGGCCGTTTTTGTCTACCTGGTCTTTTGATGACTTTAAACAATAGGATGTTCTAGCTTTTCTACCTTATCTTTTGGAGACTATCCATAAAAGGATTATCAAACTTGTCTACCTAATTGCATTTACAGTTTGCAAAATACTTCCTCTTTGGCTTATTCTACCTTTCAGACTGTTTCTCTTCTTTCCTTCAGCCAATCTTGTCTAGAAGGTTATTTCGTATTTTCGTTGATTATGAGCGTTGTACATTAGACTAGGGGCCACGCTAAATATCTAATAGACTGTAGATTCTGTATCTTCATCAAAGTCTTGTCAATTGCTCACTATTATTAAACACATCATGGTATATTTACGAATTTATGTGGGGTTTTCTCTTCGTGATGTTGGCATAACTAAGATGTTGATTGATCTCTTCTTTGTTGATGCACTCATGAGTTGAATGATGTCGAACACAATGCCGTCGAGCTTTTGTTCTAAATTTAGCCCTGTACGTGCATCTTGAAAAAGAGACTGCTACTCAAAAACTACAAACCATGGATGACTTAATTGATTTCAACAAATTATTCACTCACTAATGAAGTGTAAAACATCTTGTTGATGTTTTCACACTACATTAATGTCTTTAAAACAATGTGATTAAACAATATATGAACCCCAATAAATGTGTGCTATGTTTATTCTTCATAATTCGTTTGTAAAACGAATGTATTTGTTTGTTTGTTTGTTTTTGTTTTTGTGTGCGTCCACTTCTTATTTAAATGTTTGGACATAGTCAACTTTGTCAAAAGCAAAGAGGTTTTCTTATATCAACGATAATAATGTAAACAATAATCAGGCACAACAGTAGACCGTCATCGTCATTGCACAATCATATTAGTTGTTTTTTTCAAATAGTGTGATATGTTATCAGGGTCCGAACTACAAATGCATAAAAGTTGAAATAATTTGTAAAAATATGCTAGTTGTACTTATACGATTTTGAAAGCAAATATATTGTTCTAGCGCAGAGGAGCATGTACTTTATACCTGATACCATTAATTTAAAAAAAAAACTTATACCTAAGATGATATTCATCATTGATGAATGACTTAGATATTTTTACAACTATCTGAACATAAATAGCGTGAATGGGTTTCAACGTACAGCCAATGACCCTCGAATATTTTTTGACAATACCCTAAAAGCGACATTTGTCGTGAGTAGTGCTATTTCCAGACCAGAAAATAACTACATTTGAAGAATGCTCTCAATAATGTTTTGTTCTTGTTTCTCATAATATTATTTAAGTAATTTTAGAAAGAAAAGACGCTACTTCAAAGGTGCAATTACCACAAGTAAGTTATTTCTTTTGTGTTTTTTTATATTGAGCTCAAAATCACTCTGCTACTAAACGTTATCCCGATATTAATTTTTAGATTTGTCAACCAGCCAAGAAAACAGGCGAGAAGCAAGGGCATGAGGGAATGCCCCCCTCCCATTTGAAATCTAATACGCAGCATTTATAACTCTTGTTCGAACATTTCGATACACTTAGCCCCCCACCCCACCCCTTTCAAAATCATTGCTACCTTCCTGCCAATAACAGCAGTGTAATGAGCATAAGTAATAAATGAAACCAGGAAATGACGAAATATAGTCAAGAATAACATGATATACAACATTGAGTCTGAGTGATGTTCAGAAGTCTTGACACATTGTGTACGATTAAGAAATGGAATTAAGTATACCTTCACAAAGAGAAGGGTAATTTAGAAGAGTGATAAGTTTCTCATACAATGTGAAAGGTGAGATTGTACTCAAGGCGAAGCTGAAGTCTACAAAAAGACTTCTGACATGGTTGGGGTGGCTGAGCCAAGAGCATAATGTAGAGCAACTGATACAGCCTCTTGAATAAATCGTCTTTTCCTGTAAATAATTTAAAACGGGTCAAATGACGGGTTTGCATATGACACAGAACAAATTTATTTCATGACGATGAATGTTAATGCTACAGGTGTATAATATATTAGGTGTTCAAACAGTCAATGCCAAGCATTTTGGAAAAGGTATAATGAGAAAGTAAATTATGACACTTGGCAAATGGCGAGAATAAGATATGATAGTCAAACCATAACAGAGTTCATTAACACATTGGCGTAAAAGTCTTGGACAGATGTTATAAAGGCCGTACTATTCCTTTTCTTTAAGCCTAGACAGAGCGCACCTGGTATCACTTGCGACACTGTGATTTAAGTTAAAGATTCAAGATTCAAGTTTTTATTTATTTAGCTGAAGTACATTATACATTAAAGCAGAACGCTTCTAACAGTTACAACAATTATTAACATGTCTTGAAATAAGGTTGAATATATAAATGAATTAAGTGAGAGTATCATAACATTGTATGAAAAAATGAGTTCCCAAGGGTCATAACATAACAGCATAAGTAACAATATAAAAATATTTTATCAGACTTGCTATATACCAGATTCATGCGGCTGGTAACGGAATGGTTGGTCACCAATCACCACACGGGCATAGAAGCTGTTTGTTCAGCTGAATCAGTAGCTTTTCTTGGATTTTAAGCTCTGGCTTAATAGTAGATATAAGGACGTAAACAAATTCAGATTTATCTATAGTTTGATCTCAATTCGTTTAATGCATATATCAGTGTGTTTTTTTGCATATCACAATAGATATATATTTAAGTTGTAGGGTACCAAGAACAAAAGTCCATTATTTGGTTACATTGTTTCGTTATTGAAAATGTTTGGTGTTTAATATCATCATCAGCATCTGTAGAATACACACAAAATACAACATATATTTTATATAAATCAAAAGATATACACAAAGTTTTACAAGTTAATTAATACTCTAGCTCAGCTATACACTATTAAAATATCATCCCATTAAACTTTACACAAAGATTATTAGACTCTACCATTTAATGGTGTGTGCTCTACTTTTGTATTCATCTTTGGTGTTAATCTCAGGTTTTATTTCATTCTGGAATAAAGGTTCCAAAGTCAACAAATAGTCTTCTTCCCTTGATGTTGAGGCAAGAATTGGAATTATATTTAACAGAATATAATGGTCGATTAATAAGTTTTGGTGAACAGTGTATTCATTACTCAACCTTAATCAAGAACTGAAAAGAGTTAGTGATATTCTCCTTTTTTAAATTTGGTATCATATGTTCACAATTTTCACAGAAAGTTAGTGTATATCGCGTTGCGTAAGACTTGAAGTATCATTTTGTAAAAGAAAAGTGATCATATTGCTCTACATCAATTGTACTCAGAATGAGTCTGGTTCCCAACTAAGAACGTAGCACCGTATATGGGATACAAGTTTTTAAAAAAGAGGGATCCAGGGAATTTAACCAATTTTGTTATATTTTACTCTAAAACAGTACTTTTGAGTGTTTATGAAATCCTTTTTAGGCTTTTGGCCGTTCAAAAGTAAAGATCAAACTTTAGCACGAGTAATACACTTTAAAGATTGGACAAACTTTGGTTATGGTTTTGAAAGGTAATAATACCATGATTGCTGACTAGTAAAATCAAGCATTTAGGCCCCAGTTAACAATAAAAGCTGTTTCACATTGCCGCTGTTCTTGCTTACATGTTTTAATATGCAACTAATGAGACATACAAACTACAAGGAATTGATTCAAAACTGTTTAATGCCAAAATGCAAATGTAAGTTCTAAAGTCTAGTTGTCTAGGGTCTATAGTAACTGAACTAAATTCCCCCCCCCCCAAGTATCTACAGTATGTTTGTTCCATGCAATTTCAAAAGTTACTCATTCTTTCTGTAAAAAAATTAGGATATCATATTTTATAATTGATCATATCTTAAAAAAAGCTAATTTAACAGAATGGGATATAAAAATAATTAAAGAAATGTTCTTTTGAAATATGTGGAAGATGAATCTTTTGATTCTAGAGTGCGTAGAACGCGTTGCATAAACAATTATAAATGTAACAAACCATTAAAGGCTCCCTGTGTTGACGTGGTCTTCATACTCATCGGGACTTGGGGTTGAATGGAGATTGTTCTTTAACATCTTAGAAAGACGCTGCCTTGAACGGTGCTTACAATTGAATTACATCTGTTTACGCATTTTGGGTTTGCGATGTTCTTGCAAATGTACATTTTCTCTGTTCGTCTTCCTCTTGTGTAAACGGGGGCGCTAGTGATGATGTCCCATTGAACAGATTTAGTCCTTTTTCCTATATGTAGGTGGACAGGGCTGTAGCGGTTGTGGGTTTCTGAAATTACTGTTGTGCGCTTTGAAGCGTGTCTTGAAATCTTGGGCACTCCCTATGTATTTAAAAGTTGGTCATCATGAGAAAAAGTGGCTTTGTAAACCGACTTTTGCAGACAATTGTTTTTGAAGGGGCAGTCTCCTTTTATTCTGCAGTTACAAGTTGCTGCTTAGATGTGCTGGTGCTTTGGGCTGGTTTAGTACGTTCTGTTTGTTTGATTGTATAATGTTTCAAATATCTATTCCACCCCAATGCCCGATGAGTGGGAAGACCACGTCAACCCAGGGTAACCTTTAATGGTTGGTTTAATTTATAACTGTTTATGTTCTTCTGAAATATGTAAACATATCGACAAAAGGGCAGGTCTATGGCCTCCTGAGGCTTGGTAATAATATAGTAAATAAGAGTAGTAAATCGTGTAAATACTTTTTTATCTCAAAATTAAACAAATTCAATTAACTTTACAAACATTGACCTGTCAAAGGGTATTGTTTTAATAACGTAGCTTCTTATATTGGATTCGTCATTTATACAAAAAATTATATTAAAGCTTCGAATGATAGACATGTCTTAAAAGGATTTGCAACCTTATCAAAGTTAAACCTGGTGCGTTTGACATCAACCTTCTCTCAGATTTTAAGGGAAATGATTGCTTATTTGATAGTGACATGTGACACATAAAAATCTAACAGTCAAAAGAAACACACCATCTTCAATCATTAAGTTGTTGGCGATGTTGTTCTCCTAATGTATTGACTTGGAATGAATTTTTACCAAAACAAAGTTGATTGGTTGATTAAAAATGATATTTTTACTCCAAAGTGTTATGAACTTACCAACTATGACCATATAAAGGTCATTTTTGTGGTAAAAAAGATAATGTTTCTAAATATCATCTGAAAAATAGATATGTTGGCACTCAAATTGACGACCCATATGTATCTAATATGACTAGGGTGACTTTCCCCAGAATGTTTCAACAATGACAGAACTGGGCGAAACAATAGACTTGTCTAACAATAAGAATGTTATGGATGGAACACCAGCTGAAGGCTGCCGAAGAAACGCCCGCAGATCACCTTCTGGATCTGATCCGCCAATGCTTGGAAGAAGTTCAAGTTACACAAGAAAGTAGATACAGCAACATCATAACCTACTTCAAAAACTAAAGTGACAGTAGGGATTGTAAGAATTACAGAAGCAATCCCCAAAGCAAAGTCAGTTAGTGCTATGCTCGTGTTGTCTTCTATAAGAAATAATCTACCCACAGTCTTCATCGGTTTTAGTTCATAACGTTTAACAACAAACATGATATCTTCGCTATGGCAACTGAAGGAAAGATTCGGAGAGCAACAACTTGTTGACATCGTCTTAATCAATCTGACGAAGGCATTTGACCTTGTAAATCATGATGGCCGCTCTAAGTAAAAACTCCACCATCTATCACACTAAATGACCAGGTATTACAAATGTTTTACATATTTTTCTTTTGAGGACCTTTCACAAAAAAGAGCCTGTCAAATGTATAGAAATAGTTCGCCCTCTATGTGGGAAAAGTGTGGGAAAACGAGAAGCTCACCATCAAAATCAAGGTTGCAATATAGAGCCTTCTTGTGATCATACTCCTCTATAGAAGTATATCATTGCCGACGTACGCTACCTAAGAGAAAGGACTCAACGTTTTACATCTGCGCAGCTTGATGTGAATCCTAAACAAATAGAAGAGATCACCTTAAATAATAATCCTAAACAAGCCGGATATCCATAGCATGCACACAATACTCACTAATACAGCGAATACTTTGTTTGCTTGGACATATCAAAAGGATGAATGATTGAAGTATACTCAAAGAAGAAAGCGAGAAGACGCAACAGCCCTGCTTTCGTCATGTGTGCAAGAGAGACACAAAAGCCACATGAATTGACAATTATTCGTGGAAGGGAACTGCTGCAAATAGAAACCTTTAGAGGCTTTTTTCTCACAGCAACTTTTAACAACACTATATTCATATATGAGTAGTAACAGACAGGGATTTGCCCAAACTTGCGTCTTTCAGGACGGGCTATGTGGGAAATTTTATTGTTTTATTGTATTCAGTGATAATTGCAGGGTTATCACACCTTTCATGGATGATTGGGTCATGCTTGAGTATTGACGGCCTGACATTAATGAATTAGCTGTGAATACAATTATCTTGTCACTGTGGTAGCTCGGGAGAGAGAGAGATGGAATAAGAGAGTTAGTGAGTGAGTGATTGATTGAGTGAGTGAGTGAGTGATTGAATGGGTGAGAGAGTGAGTGAGTGAGTAAGTGTGTGAATGAGTGACCGAGTGTGTAAGTAAGCGAGTAGGTGATTGAGTGAGGTAGCTACCTTATTCTGATCAAAGCATGTTGGGCTTTCTTTTGATTTAGGAGATGCACCAATAAAATACAAATAATAAGACAATCTGGAGGCAGATGCATAGCCAGGGACAGGGGGGAATGTACCCCCCTCCCATTTGAGATCCAAAATCCTCTAAATGTGCACAATTTATTACTAATCTCAAAAATTGTAATTTTAAACAATAAAATACACTATAAAAAAGAAACACTGAAATAAATGAGGTCTTTTTAAGTTTTGATGAATTGGATGCAAATACTTTTGGTTCTCTTTCTTTTAAATCAATGTGTTGATCAATGTTATCAACATGTATAAATAAGAACTCGGTGTTAATTTGACATTAATACTCGGTGACGTTATATAAAAACAAAATGATTAAACTGCTAGGATAGCCAACCAATAATGGGATGTCAGTTGGATTTCTGATACCGAATTGATATGAATTTATCCGGAGACAATTCATTTTGATCAATGGGGAATTGCTTACTTATATCCATATTCATTCAAAACATACTGCTGAACTACAAGTAAATGAAAGAAACACTATAAACACATCAACAGTACATTAGTGATATCTTAAGCTAACATCTGACAATACAATAATATAGGAATTAGTTAGGATATGACTGAATTGGTGCTAAGACGATGTAGTAACTTTGTTGATTAAGTTGAAAGATTCTAGGATAAAAATATAGTGAAATCATCAAGTGTTTGTTTGTTCTCAAGACAAGTACTGACGCACTCTAGAGGCATATCTTGTATAGTTCTTTTATATTTAAAACTAAAACACAAATATATATAATTCTAGCAAAAAATGTTGATTTACTCCTTGCTTAGCCGAGACGAGATAATTACTACACATTTTGTATGTTGTTTTTATAATTATATTTACTTTATTTCCTTTTATAATTAACCGCTAAAATCATTTTGTCCGCCATTCTCATTCAAACAATTATAACTATCAATTATATTTTGTTTCCAGGTCAGAGGGAATGATCTTCAAGTTTATGGACCCCTTGCATGTGTCTTTCCACCTGAGTTTTGGCCTGCCTCTGGGTCTTGCTCCTTCACTCAGTTCATCATAAAGAACCTGTCTTGAAAGACGTTTTTCACTCATCCTTCTGACCTGGCCAAGCCACCTCAGACGTTTCATCCGGAAGTGGAAGTTGTGAAGTCTTTTCTCCTGTTTACTATACAGTGGCCATGTTTCACACCAATAAAGAAGGAGGGTGAGCACGCATGCTTGGTATATAAGGATCTTTTTCCTCAGTGTAGGCATCTTATTATCCCATGCTCTCTTTGATAGCTTACCAAAAGCTGCTTTCCCAATGCTTGAGTTAATCTCATCATCTAAATTCAGGCTTGATGATATTATTGAGCCCAGGTAGGTGAATCTATCAACATTCTTAAGTTCGTGGTCTCCCAGATATATTTTCTTCAGTACCCTGTCCGAGGGCTTCTGTTTTCTTCAAACTGATAACAAGAAAGAAGATCTCGCATACGTCTGACAGGCTGTTTTTAAGTTGTTGTAGGGTATAATTATCATGTGACACAATTGCTGCATCTCTTAGCAAGACATATATTGTGTGTGTCTTGGCCTCAGTCTGGCTATGTTGAAGAGCGAGCCATCGAGCCTGGTCCTCATATAGATACCATCTTTCTTTTCTTCAAAGACATGACGAAGTAGTGCAGCAAAGTATATTCCAAACAAAGTTAGGACGAGGACACAGCACTGCTTCAAGCCACTGTTCACATTGAATCTATCGGAAATACTACCATCAAACTGTAAAGAGGCTGTCATATTGTCATGAAATGAGGCGGTGAGATTCAGGAGTTGGCGGGCATCCAATACTTGCGAGCACTTTGTAAAGTGCTGGTCTGTTCACCGTGTCGAAAGCTTTAGTTAAGTCGACAAATGGCATGTAGAGGGGAATACCTTGTTTCCTAAAATTTCCTGGAGCTGTTTTATTGTAAAGACTAGCTCTGAAGACTAGCTCTGAAGACTAGCTCTGAAGCCATATTGAGATTCAGTGAGTATTTGCTCTGCCAGTTTATGTAAGCCTTTAAGGATCACCCTTGCAAATGAATTGCCTGTTATGCTGAGCCGGGAGATTCCTCTGTAATTATTGCAGTCTCCCTTGTCCCCTTTGTTCTCTTATAGGGTAACAATCTTTTCACTTCTCATGCTATAGGGAACCACTACTTCAACATTCTGTTTCGATATCTTTCCATACAAATGTGTAGTTTTTCTCCTTCACAGAACCATGTTCTGCCAGACGTGTCTCCTAGAGGTCAGCGATATCTACATTGGGCCTAGTGAGTTCTGCATCGACTATTGCTGTCCTCACGTTCCATGTACCAATCCGAAAGTAGTAAATGTTTTTTATTTCTTTTTGTACCAATACATAGTTGTACATCGATCTTTTGGTTTTTGTCCTATCCCCATGTACATAATGAGGCAAACAGATGTGACAAGTCGGCACCTTACTGGTTGGAAGTGCCCAACTAGGGCAGGCAGTAGCTGGCCAGTGTAGTTAAATAACTACTCCCACCGTCGGATATGGCCCCTGACGCTCTCTATATTCACCAATTTAGGAGAACTTATAACCGGTAAATGGCACAACCCGTGTTGTGTCTTCACTTGCCAGTGAGAATGGAGTGCCCTCTCCAGTTGAAAGGGGAATGGCTGCTGTGCTTGGGCAAAGTTAAGAAGCAAGTTACTAGCCCATGGTCTATTTTCATCCTCTCAACTCTACTATATTTCCCAGAGGAGATACAAAGTCAATACGCCTGGAATCTGTGTAGAGTCGCAGATCTTCTGTCAGGATTCACTCCCTTAGCCTTTCCTTCTCCCGAAGGTATATAGATAGTTTTTCTTGAACGTCACATTGCCTTTATAAGGTTAGAAACAACCTTTCGATCAATATGTTTGAAAAATATCTCGGCACACCCGGGACTCGAACCCGCGCCCACACCTGCGCCAAACAGAACTTGAGCTAAGCACACTGACAGGGCTCTGTGGTAAGGAAGTCAGTGTGCTTAGCTCAAGTTGTGTTTGGCACAGGTGTGGGCGCGGGTTTGAGTCCCGGGTGTGCCGAGATATTTTTCAAACATATTCTCCCGAAGGTTTACCACAATGCAGTGGTAACAGGTGCAGATAGTACCGTTTACTGATGTCGGGTAGCAAGTAGAATCGGACACAACAGAAGCCGAATATTCAAGTTTACCACAAGGCAGTGGTAACAAGTTCTTACCCTAACAAGATCTGACCAGTGTTAAAGTCTTCGGAAACGTGTGGTGAGATCTACCTTGTGACAATATGCAATTTTGTATCAAATTTTGATTTTTCAAGTTGTCAAAAACCAAAATGTCAGTAAGATCAGTAAGATTTTTTAAAAGCCACACCAATTTTGGTTAACAGTTTGGACAATGGATGGACAGATTTTTATCAACGAACAACATACATTGCAATTCATTATACAATAGATCTCAATCAATTACTCTTTTAAACCACATTGAAAAATTAAGATTTTTCGAACAACATGTTACTTAATTTTGTTAATTGTGTGTGTAATAAAACCGTATTTATGATGTTTAGTATTTATTTTCAACACTAAGTATTATAATGTTAAGCTTGCCAATCTAATTGAAACACTTATATTACAAAACAGGTTCCATTGAAAGGTGATACATTTTGTAATTGAAAACCTTTTAGATATATCAGAAGTTAAAAGAGATAACATTTTTTAAAATACCGTGTCAGATCAATGTAGCCTATATACTTTCATCGTTTCGATATTGTCACAACTGTATTCTTCTCATCTGATGTAAACCATCTTACTAGGGTTTTGGTCATCGCAAAACATCGTATATTGATCGAAGCACGGAGCTTAACCGTGAGTTGCTCTATTTCCAACAAGTTTTTTTTTAAATTGCAAACATGTTGTTACTTATTGACGATATGTGAAACATGTTGTTACTTATTGACGATATTTGAAACATGTTGTTACTTATTGACGATATGTGAAACATGTTGTTACTTATTGACGATATATGACAAACATGTTGTTACTTATTGACGATATATGACAAACATGTTGTTACTTATTGACGATATGTGAAACATGTTGTTACTTATTGACGATATATTAAAGGGAAATGTTTTGCCCTAGGGGCATTATATCTTGTACGTCATTTTTCAACAAATAGAGCGAATAGTTGTATTACCTAGTAAGTAAAATGTCTGCATAAACAATTTGTTGGGTTGTAAACCTGAAATAAGTTCAACTTGATTTTTTGTCACAAAATATCATTTGTTACTGTAATATATTTCATTAAACACACGACGCTCAACGTATTTCTTTTTAATTGAATACATACGCAGTCTAGAAATAACCCCATAATGAAAGTTTCTTTTTTGATTAATTTCACAATTAAAAAAATGATATCATTGTACATATAGATTTTCTTTGTTGTAAGAATAACCCATCGGTGTATTGCCATTGTATATGTACACTAGTAGCCTAGTAGCTTAGTATCAAGTCTTGTTCGAGAAAAATACTTTTTAATCACCATGTAGACCTCTCTCGCTCTCTATATATAATGCACCAATATGCCCCCCACCCGCTTTTAACAATCTTAGTTTTAAAAAAGCTGTATTATGTATTAACTTTTTTTATCAGCTGGTGTTTATAACGTCTATTAATAGAGAAAGATCAAATTGTGTTAATTGCACTTGCGGATCTGCCTATATTGAAACTTAGATTTATGGCACGTTTTTAAAGAGAAAACATAGTACAAGCTAAATAGATAATAACATTTCTCATAGCCGAAATAATTACACCAAAATCCGAACTTCACATCTGGTAATATCTAACAACATTTTGCTAAAGTTTCAGGTTGATGACTTTTTTAATAGCAATGTCGAATACCATGCCAAATTTCAAAACTATGTGATAGAGTGCCCCATTGTTACGGACTCCTCTCCAGTAGTAGTTAAGAAATAAAGGAATGATGTTGGTGATCAGTTGTATCTAAATAGTTTGTTCTCAATTTCATAGATTAACAGTGATTTTTATTTCAGATATCACAATTGATATATATGTAAACGAATTATTAAGTTCGATTAATACGTTTAAGTCAACTGGATGTTTTCTCTTGGTGTTTTCATCGTCCAGCCGTCATCCAGCTCTGTAAAGACGTTGTGATATTCCCCATCTTTTTTATCAAACAACATTTTGAATCTTGGATATTCTCTTGTTAAGAAAGAAAATTAATATATTATATCTATTGTGTAAGACTTGAAGTTTGATCTATTGATCTACAACAATTGAACTCAACTAGGCACGAAAACCATCAAACTCATTGAGGGGAAATGGAATAACAATTGAAAGATGAGGAATCTAGGGGGATGCTGTGCAATTTTATTATAGTTTACTGAAAAAAATCGTACTTTTGAGTGTTTCTGACTTCTGTTAAGAAATTCGACCGTTCAAAAGTCAAGGATCAAACTTTAATCAAGAGTAATACACTTCAAAAGGTGGGCAAACTTGGGTTATAATTCTGAAAAATGATGAGACTATGATCGTTGACTAGTAAAATCATGATTTTAGCTCTCATTAAACAATGAAAGCTAGTCCACATAGCTACTACTCTTCTACAAATAGTTTGACTACTAATGATCAGCCGTAAGGAACCAAAGGAATATGGGATGATTCATTTCTGTTGAATGCAAGTGGCTGAATGTTTGCTCCCCCCCCCCTTCC
>JAUUEB010490054.1:0-10734 GCA_032362205.1 Clione limacina | reverse complement strand
ATCTTTTTGTATGCCGGTTGATTAAGAGAGTCGATCTATATAAGAGAGTTGGTTACCTTTTTTCGTAATCGGGACATTAGCGCGTCGCTCTGATTAAACGAGTCGGACATGGATTTTAACCACCGAATTAACAAAAGCGTCGACGTGGTTATTCGAGACTCGAGAGTAGTTGACATGTTGAGAGCATATGTACCTTAGTAGACATGTTGCTAATTGATTGTCAATATGATATGTTTTTCAGTGCTACTTACTGAGTCCAGAGTAATCTCTATTACCATAGTTAAGTATAATGATGTTAATGACAGTTGTTTTCTGGTCAACAAAAGGTTAAGGCTTTTAGATTGGTCTCCAAGGTAAAATCATATGCTTTCTTGTGAGAATCCTTGTGATTGGGACAGGAGCATCATCAAGCCTCATAGGCAAGGAAGATGCTTTGGAATGAGGAAACTTTTGGAGACCTAAAAGTTAAAAGGCCTTGAAAACATCATGAAACTCTTTGTGATAGAACTGGAAAAGTACATTCATGACTTAGCTAACTCACAGTTTAAGTTCATTAGCCATATGCTTTTTGTTTTTTATTTTCTCTTGTATTTGTAAACATAATGTAACCAAAGTTTGTGATTACTTTTCAGGAATTCTTCAAGGAACATCATCATTGCTTTTGGCTTTCGATGAGTCAGAGGTGAGAAAGATAATACGTGTCTGCAAAAGTGTCCTAGAGTATCTGGCTATCACAGAAGTTGTTGACAGAATGGAAGATCTGCTCACATTTGTAAAGGTGTGTTTCTATTTTAACAATATATATATATATGCCAAAATTATTTAAACTAGTAGATGCCCCGTTCTCCGAACGAGTAAGACAGATTTGCCAATTAGGACAGAGGGTGAGAGTATATTTTAATATTTCTTTTACGCAAACCAATTAACACAAAAACGTCGGCGGAAAACGCAACAACGCAGAACGGGAAAACGCAACTCCAGCGTCTCAATTTTTAATTCTCAAGAACGCAAAAATTACGCTTTAAATCAAAAAATAGATATCGATACACGATCTGCAACACATGAAACTATAAGAACGGTATTACTTGTGGATCTGAAACTTCCTAGAAAAAACGTGTATAGACCCCCCATTTTTAACTTTCCTAGCTCCATTATAATAAGATTAACAATTTGACTATCTCCTGATAAAAAATTGATCAGGATTAAGAAATATTTGGTTGGGGAGTCGCATAATGTAAGATTCAATTTCAGAAATAGAAAGGGAGTCTGTAGTGAAATGATAAACACCCCCGCAATTAAGAAAGAAAATACTTTGGTAGTCCAGAACTGCTGTGACCAATTACATGAATTTCCCCCATAAGTTACACCCACTTCATTATGACTCCCTACTCACATGAAAATAGGACACTTGTCTTGTCCCTTTCATGCAGATATCACTTCAGTTATATTTGCTGAGAACTTATAACTAACCTAAGTTTATTATTTTCCCCATAGAAGAAAGATTTTGAGATATATTCGTTTGATATGTTTAGCAATTAATATACATCCTGTCACTGAACTTCACTTTATCCCTTTCTTATTGTGATAGAACCTGAGTCCAGTTCTGACAAAGATGACCAAAGAAGTGGACAACCGTGAGAAGGAGCTGACCCATCAGGTTCATCGTGACATGTTGATACGCTCTAGAGAACAGGTTAAAGTCTTGACCCCAGTGCTCATCAGTGGCATCAAGATCTTTATCACAGCAGCACAATCAGGTCACTTAATAGGGTCCAACATAACCTTATTTCCTCCCACATTAAGTAGTGTACAAACTCTGTTATTAGCTATCCTTGTTACTGTCATTTCTTATTTAACTTTGAAATACTCTCTTAATTAGTGATAAACATTATATATAAATATTATACCCTATATCTATATAATTTTAATTTCAAATTATTCTTAAAGATAACAATGAAAGGCGATGTTATTTGAAGGGAATAAACATTTTGAAATGTATCAAAATGAACAGAAAGCTTTTGTGTGGATGTATTGTGTAGTTATTGAAAGAGTATCTTTTAGTAATTGCTTAAAATTTGTCTTTTAGGACATGGTTTGAAAGAGGCACAGAACAGCAGAGATTATACAGTGCGTAAAATGTCTGATGAAATCCATGAGATAATCCGAGTGCTACAACTGACCACTTATGATGAGGATGAATGGGATGCTGATGATCTGACCGTGATGAAGAAGGCACAGGTCAGTTCAGCAAGGGCTTATCCTAGAGGGATATGAATTTTTTTTAAAGCCGTGCGTTGTAAATATAGACTTATATAAAGTGGTAGTTTTCTTATTTGGATATTTTGTCAAATTATCAACCTCAAAGTTGGAAATTCTCTGCAAGATTTTATGATAAGATTTATCAACGAATCCTCAGGTATGCTCATCTCTACATCTAGCATTTGCATAGGGTTTAAGGCAAACACTGTACCATTTCTGTGAATAAAAGACCAGTCTTTTCAGGCTGCAGTAATTTTGATAATTTTGACTGACTCCATGAGAACATTGATGGATGTTGAGTAATATGCTCTACGCAGATAGGTTTACACTCATAAATGAGAGAAACCTGTGCAAAGTTACACCAGAGACATAGCTGGGTGAGGCTAAACTTTATACTTTTCTAACCCTTTGCAAGCACTTCATTTTTGCAAAAATTGCGAAATTATCTCTTTGCCTCTTTTACTTCAAATTTCAACATATTCATCGTGATGATGAGTGTAATATTATTTATAACTGTTTTCTTACTTTTCAAAAACTAAATGCCCGCAAACAAGTTGTCTAGATTTATTAACATGCAGATGTATGTGGAGAATGTAATGTAGGTGCACATAAATGTATCAAGTTTTTCGGTTAGGTAAAGAAAGTTAAACAATTACAAGATGTAAAACAAAGTATACAACCTACTCACTCACCAATGCTCCTCTAAAGAGAAATGCCGCTGTAGAATTCTTTTCACAGTCAAATCATCACTAACTTTATATTATAAACTAAGGTCTCCAACAATGACACTATTATTTACTTTACTCACCCGTCCATTCTCTGCCTTGACTTATATCTATCATCAACACACTGCATGCATATTTGAACAACCTCAATTAATCAAAACGGGACAGGTAACAAAACACACCAACCCTTTCAACAGCTGATCTATGATATGCTTTCTTGACGGAAAAGAGACAAATAGGTCAGTTTATGTTGCGTTCGACAACACAAACTGACCTAATTGTCTCTTTTTTCTCTGTAAACCATGTTATGTAGTCGCAAGTTCGAGACTAAAAATCAGATAGCCTTACCGAGCAATACAGGCGGTATTAGCAAGTCGACTAGAATAAACATGTGTTATTGCTGCCTGCGCCAACTTCCAGTGCCAATTATTTAGTTGTTATAGCGTAAGAAAACTATTTGTTATGGCCTTAAGCCCTGGATGAATAGCAGCACGATAATAAGGGTTTACTACTGCCCAGGTTAAAGTTGTAAATTCTGTCACGCCTAACACAGTTTTGCCCCTACAGCAGGCCAAGCTTTTCCCTTATTTTCTCATCATGTTTATTTAAATAGAATATATAAAGAATAATTATGTACATTTCTGTCATTGTTGAGTGGTTGAACTCCGGACAGTTTGCGGGCCCTGGATGGTTAGCCTGCAGGCATTAAGTCCACCTAACGCTACGCCCTTGAGTTACACAAGTATTCTTCTCTGGCCATGCAGGTGTCTGAGGCTGTGTGAGATAACAGATCATCTTGCAGGTAATGCTGACACAGCAAGAACAATGTCCTTTCATCCAGCAACTGTTCTTAGCCTTGTCCAAAAATTCTCACACAGTAAACATCCTTATCAAGAAAGGCATCCAGTTAGTAGTAGAAGGCTGTGTAAGAAACCTCTGCACCCCAGTCTGACAGGTCCAAAACCAGCTCCTCATGGAAATTATCAGCAGTGCAATCTTGAAGATGAGGGAGGAGTAAGCATGGTCCTGTATTGAGTGCCATGATTCTAACCCTGACTCAAAGTAAACCCCAAATTGAGATAGATTTCAAGTCAATATTTTGCTACCCTGCAATATTACCATTGTAAGTAAAGGTCATCAGACCATCACAGCTGTAATTATACTCTAGATACTGTTTTCATGTGTTTTTAAGCTCAATGTAAGATAAGTGTTTTTGATACTCTGTATCTTCCCTGAAAAGCTTACTTGATTTTTCACTTTATTTTATTCCAGAATGCTATAGAAGGCAAAATGAAGTCGGCCAATGACTGGCTTCAAGACCCTGCAGCTCTAGTTGGGAGTCTTGGTATGTTTTCACTACTAATGATATGTTTATCATGTGTTAGAAAAGAGAAATCCTCTGAAACTATTATTGTCTGAACTATATCATTTCTAGTGATTGTGAAACTGTTAGTAGGTAATTTTGTTAAATGTTGTAACTAGCATTTCTCACTCATTGCTTGAATTTTTTGTTTTGATGTTGTAGCTCAGTTATATAATAAGGCATGCACATGAGTTTAAGGTTTACATTTGTGTTGATGGGTTATCAAGTCTACCTTAGTTATCTTATTAATTGTAAGAAAAGACTAGTAACAATTTGAGATATATGGCATTTTTTTAAAACGTGAAGTGGTGTATGTTTGAATTAGGGGCAGAACATTTTCAATTAGATGAAAAGCCTCAAAGTACTACAGGGACATATGGATATTCTTTTTGAGTTTTAATATATTATAAGGTTTATTTTGTTTGTTTGCAAAATTGTAACAATTGGGTTTTAAACAATTTTGAACATCTCCACACTTGTTCCTCCTCGAAAAAAGATTGTTATAAATGCCTTTGGTTGTTTCACATGTGGAATTAGATTTTTTAATTTTTATAAAATATTATCATCAAACAGAGCTTACCATAAATCCTTAAGAATTAGCTTGTCTGATCATTGATAATTGTTATAAGGTCATTAAGTCTTGGCTTGAATTGTGAGGGATATAATAGGGGCCTGATAAGAATTTGATCATCTAAATTTGAAGCTATTATATCCATCATTGAAACAAAAACCGCTTTCTTTAAACCTTATTATGATAATACATCCCATACTTTGTTAAACAAGAGGTATTTGAGGGGAGGTTTAGCAGCCATAAATTGACTTAGCTTGCATGAAAGGAAAACTTGAAGCAGTTTTCAATAACTGTAAGAAAATAACATTTACCCCCTGCATTAAGCCATCATAACCCTCAATTGTGTTTTAAAAAAATGTAGATAGCATCTTTATGTTCGAATTTATTTTACGCTTTCCATAAATTTTACAGATGTTCCGGGTAAGAATTATTTAAACAAGTTTTCAGTTCCGTTATTTAAAATACCTTCCAATAACTATTACCCTCATTCCCTTTTGTTTCGAATTCGTTGCATTTTGACATGAATTGTTCCTTGAATAACTCATCCTCATCATGACTGCAGATTCTTGGGAACCTGGGAACCTAGTTCCGTTAATTTTGTATCTGCTGCAGTTTTCTTCTTTGTGTCAGTAATTGATAATTTATATTTATTTATAGTCTAATTTTTGTAGGGTAAATTTGAGGCCAGTATTCGTTAAAGAAATAATAATCTGCAGTCATGGTCCTCATACTAGACTATTCTTCTGTGCAATGGAGAAACAAATTCCCACCTAAACCAAACGTTGCATTTGTCATTGCACATCAGCATTAGTTAATGATATAATAGAAACAAATAATTAATTACTCTTTATTGTCTTTTGCATAAAGCTATGAAAATTGTATAACCACCACCTTATGACAAAGGTTGATTTACAATGACAAAATCTATTCTTAAATGACATCATAAAGATATTCTTTTCCTGTTATTGACTTAATCTCTCATGTTATGAATGAATGGAAAACATAAAACACTTCTCTTTTAACATTATCTAACATTTAACCACAGTTATGATTCCCTCTAGATATGTACTATTTGTAAAAATTAAATGGATACTCTTTATTTTGCATAAAAGGCTAGTCAATTTAGAGACTTATCAGGTTTCTTAGTTCAACAAATTATCACCACTCCAATGCATGTTGTCTGTAAAATGATATTTTATTGTTTCTCCTAATTTTTATTTTGTTTTACCACCATATTATGAGCTTGGTTGGGTTTATAATTAAGCTTTTAAGTTTGTTTTGTAAAATCAGTATTTATGGTTAAGCATTTTGTTTTTTCTTCATTTCTATTGTGCTGTTTATGAGGATGGAGAATGTTTTAAGAATGGAGCATCATATTTTGATTGGCCCTTTCTAGCACCCATTCAAGGGTTCAAACCTTGACTCTGGCTTACCATTTCTCCAATTCTTCATAGTTGCATATTCCCAAAATGTTTTCTTTTACCAATTCAAGGGTTCAAACTTTGACTCTGGCTTACCATTTCTCTAATTCTTCATAGTTGCATATTCCCAAAATGTTTTCTTTTACCAATCTCATTTTACTGACTTTTTTTCTAATTGATCTTTTTATTAATTTTTAAACTCATGAACTTTGCTACTTTGTCTTCCCTTTCAAAGATAAAATCAACATTTTTCACTTGTGATTAATGTATTGTATGATAACCCCCCTTTGCAATCTCAATTTTTTTTTAACAGGTTTTACTTAAACTTTTTTGTTGGTTTAAAGCCCTGTTTTATATTTTGTTAATACTTTAAAACCTAATACACTCGTCATGTATTCTTGTACTGTTTTTTTAGTAAGCAATGTCGGAATATGTCTGGGTTTTGTTAACTGTTTGACTCAGAATGCTTGATATTTTGACCATAAAAAGACATTTTATACATATTTCCTCACTTGAAGACACAGGTGTTAATTTGTTTCTCATCTTAAGGCTGCAAACAAATTATAAGATTGACTTAACAAATATTGTCTTGTTCTCTTCTCTTATATTAAAGTCAAGGATTGGCAGTTTCAGATTTTTATTCTATTCAAGTTATGTTTTTGGAGCAACTTTTCCCTCTCCCGGGGAACTTTCATCAGCTGTCCAATTATATTGTTACTGAAATATTGTGTTGTTACTATAAAAAAAGTGTACGTCCCTCGAAATGAAGCATATGCCCCTTCTGAAAATCCCCCCAAACATTATTTGGGAAGGGTGGCATTCACCATGGTATTAATTTAAGCATCCTTGTGAGGCAATTGATCATTGAGAAAGCACAGAATTTTTAAAGGATATTGGCTTAACGTTCAGAACTTTCTTTGAATGTTGCTTACACTATTACGTCACTTCACAGTGTTGTATAGTATTGTCTTATTAATTATAAAACCAACACTTTCCAAAGTTCATTTGATTTGAGAAAATTTTGGTCATACTAATTTTGAATAATCAGTGTTAACCTTAGTTTCTTTCTTACAAAGTCTAATTATTATCATTGTATTTGAAACACAGAGACATGATGATTTAAATTTAAATAGAGTAGAATGTTTATAGCCGTCACTGGTATTTTTTTGATAAGTTTGTTAATGTTTTCATTTTTTAGCCACACAAACTTCTCTCACAAAGAAATAGGTGTTATGATTGTTCCTCCAATATCATTAATATCTTCTTGTTTGAATGATGACTCCTCAGGTGATAAAGCATTGAGACAATTAATAGATGACTCACGCAAAGTTGCTGACCGATGCACCAACCCATCTGACCGTGACACAATTCTTCATAGTGCTGGGGATGTGGAGAGTATGGTCAATGCTTTATCAGAGCTCAGACAGCAGGGCAAGGTCAGTTGGCCAATTTATTAATATTTCTTTCAGGATTTTATGGCTTAGAGGTTGAGCCAGAGGTACTGGTTTAGAGATTTTACTTCCAACATTGTATGTGTCACACACTCAACTACCATCTGTGCATTTTTAATTTTGTGTTTGGTCAATTTTACTCTATCAATGACAATGACTATCAACATTTCTTTTAAAGAAAACCAGATCAAGACTACCCAAGTTAACAAATTTATAGAAAAATCAATGCAGTTATTCTTGTAATTATTTAGTGCAATACTGGAATTTTTTTTTTTAAACTTTTAGATGGTATACATATATACTGTTTACATTATGTACATATCACCTTATTTTAAGAAGTTGGAGATTAAAATCTTTAACATGATTTCATGATTCATTTAAAATTTTTGCTATCAATTTATTTTAAAGCAAAAAGTTATCAAAAGATCTTATGATTTAATTCTAGGGTAACAGTCCACAAGCCCTGTCCTTGGCTCGTAACATTCAGGAAAAACTACGAGAACTCCAGCATCAGACTGCTCAGGGAATAGCCAACACAGAGCGCTCTGGTATTCGCAAGCCAGCCCCAACAGTAGATGGGAAAGTAGAACAGGCTAGACAGTGGTTGTCAAACCCTGGAATGGACGATTCAGGACTTGGTGAGTAATGTGTATCAAATTAAAAAGGATATGCGATGCAATGTAGCAAATCAGTACAGAAGTTAACCTTTGTTGTTTTGAGATATTTGCCAAAACAGACAATTTAGCAATCTTTTTATAATCTTTCAGATCGATGTCTTATCTTTTGCTTGAAATAGACAAAAACACACACAAAAAGAACATTTAAACGATCTTTATTGATACTTTTTGTTTGAACTTTGAAAATCTTCCATTTAAAAAAAAAATTGTTGGTTCACCAAAATAGCCATAATTCCAATTTTGATAGAATTTGTTTCAAATTAAAGGACACAGTTTTGTCTAAGCGGTGATACAAAACACATAAAGGGTATGCAATTTGTCGCTTTGTGTCAAATATAAGATTGAAAGTTAACAATTAAATGTCCTAAAAAGAAATATTAATTCATTCTTTTACCAACAGCTGTTAGGGAGGGAGGGAGAGAGAGAGAGAGAGGCTAAGATACCCTGTCTTTATTTAATATATAATGTTTTTGTTGTTCATAAGAGTGTTTATGAGATAAAATTAGACTAATATTCTGTACTTGTAACTTATATGAATATTGATTTATGGAGATGTGATAACACATTGACATTTCCTCAATATCAATTAAGTATATTTTTATTGATATATATTTTTTATTGATATTATTAAATCCTCCAATATCTAATATAATAATTGCCTACCTCAGTCATATTGCTGTCAGTCATGCTTTGGTGCTCACACTATTGAACTTTATCTAAAAGACTATTTTAGCACAGAAGATTCATCATGAACTTACTTTTGCTTTGAAAGTTTCACACCTTTTTATGTTTTAATGCACAAAGTATTTTACTTTTTGGAATTTCCATGTCCTACATATTACTGCTATCTTGAAGATATTTATACCATTTGCAGAAGCAATCTATGAATCAATACAGTTGTTATTTAAAATGATAATGTTGAATCTGGCATATTTTTTTCTGGTAATAGATAATACAAGTTCATGTTTTTGTTCACCCCTTGCTCAGGTGAAGCTGCAACCCGTATGGTTGTCAATGAAGGTCGTAAAGTGGCAAACTGCTGTACAGGTCCTCAGAGATCTGAACTCTTACGTCTCTGTGATGAAGTTGAGATACTGACCAATCAGCTGACAGACTTAGCCAAACGAGGACAGGTTTGTCAAATTTGTGTGAATTTTTTTATATTTGGAAATTAATGAAATTTCGTTCCTGTCACTTTTTGAGTGGTATAAGGAATGCTGTTGATTTTGTTGATACCTAATTTTGGAATGAACAAATTTACCTTAGTTTATGTTGTAATTTTGTTTTTGAATCAAAACACAAATTATTTGTACATGTGTGGTATATTGAAACACTGGCGCTTCATAACAAAAAGGTCACTTTTACTTAACAGAGATTTGCGTTTTCATATCTCTGTTCAACATTAAATAAAATAGAAAAATGTTGATAATTTGTTTGTACATCAATTCTTTTTGTGTCTAAATAAAAAATCAAATTTTTTACCAACATTTAACTTGATACATTTCAGGCAAGTGGACCACAAGCTAAAGCAATAGCCCGTAACCTGTCAGAGAAATTGGGTGCCCTGAAATCAAAGATTCAAGAGGCGCTTGTGAATCAGGTGGCAGAGGATTTTATTGACACAACTACACACCTCAAACAACTGAGTGAGGCATCTGCGGTACCTCTGGGTAAGAAAAGTTTTGGCTTATTTCATTTTTGGTTCATTATAAGAAGGTCTGCTAATTTTTTTGAAATTTTGATTAATATAGTTTTATTTTCATTAAAAAATTCCTCCAATTCTTATTTATAGTTTTTTGAGAACTTTTCCTTTCTTATCAATATCATCCACAAGAGATGGACACAAATATTATATAGACTGTTTTTATAAACATGATACACACATTTATTGAAAGGCATTATCCACATTTATTTTATTTAGATTTTGTTTTTAAAAGATGGAACAAATAATAACTTATAATATATTCAGGGCTTTTCCCTTAGTCTTAAAGGAAATATTAAATTTTCATCCAAAACTAGATTTCCTGCAATACATTTTTTACATAACAGTTGAAGCTTACCATAGATAGAAAAACTTAAATCAGGCTTTGCCTTCCTATATTGAGAAATTTAATATTTCGAATAATAAAGAAATAGAGTTATGGTCTACTTTCCCTGGTAATGCTCAGCAACAATGTTTTCTTAAACAGACCAGTTCCATCACAAGAGTGAAATGTGCCTGGGGTAAGTTTAGAGGTCTCCTGCCACTACTGACATCGAAGGCCCTC
>JAUUEB010490043.1:0-10734 GCA_032362205.1 Clione limacina | reverse complement strand
ACATTACGTTTTTTGTATGAACTGTATATATACATTATGTAATTTTGTTTGTGTGGGTGTTTGTATGAATCTGTGAGTGGTTGACCATGTGTTGATGTATTTGTGTACAAAATTATTTCTTTTTTTTCTATTGTTCTTCGGCCCTGTTGCCATTACTGCATTTGTATTTGTAACGAATTGGCTTATTGCCTAATAAACAAATCTGAATCTGAATCTTCAATATCGCTGATACAAGCTTACCATGTTTTATAAACCTAGGTTACCCTTAACATCCTGGACTATCCTTACAAAATTGTGGTGGCCCAAGGAGCATGCATCACATGCTATATTCCAGTGTCATCCATGTAAAATACTTACGTCCAATATCGAATTATATGTTTTTGACACCGTCTTATCGGATTATGATATCAAACAAAACATAAAAGGTCAATTTCAAGGTCAAAATTAAGATTTAAACCTTGAATCTGGTATTTGACTTTGATCATAACATTGGCACCAAAATTTTACCTTGAGATTTTATTTTAAATTGTTTGTTCTTCATGCAACAGTATTTTGTTTTTTATTACATGACCTTGGATTCTATAAATATGGCCAGAAACAATCAAAGGTTTAACATGTAGTTTTTACAGCGACCATCTTGGCTTTATGCAAATTGAGAAAATTTCAGCAATGCGATTTTTGATAAAGGAAGTGCTTCCTTGCACGATAGTGTTTTCTTGTCTAAACAAGAGAAACCCGACCTTAATCTTATTTCGACGATATCAATATCGTCCAATCAGTGTGAACCCGTACTCACATTTTATATATTTAGACAATAGACTAATCCCTATAAATGTGGCAACCCCCTGGCCTTTGTATCATTCAAGGATTGACGCTCAACATAACAAGTTCCTCTTGGTGCCGGTTACGTATTATAATTGTCTTTGAAATCAACCTGCGTGTCTGACAACGTCTGGTCGTCAATGCCGGATTAACATGAGGAGTAGCTTTTTATTTTATTAATCTGCAAACATTAAACACAGTAAAGCCAGATATGTCTATAGTGAGAGACTGCCGCAGATAGACCTGAGTTGAAACACTTTTAAATAGTGTTACATTACAATGACCTTTTTAAAAGAAGATCAAGTTTTTGTCATACAATGAACAAAACTAAGTTTGACTTTAACTTTAGACGAAAGGCTCGCACTCATACCAGGATTTTGAATTTGGGGGACAACTCTGGATATTGTGAAAGCAATGGCCGCGAAGCGGGCGACAGTTTCTAGATTGGTTTAAAATGATGCCCATTTAGAGCATTTAAGACTATTTAAGAGCTTATTAATAAAACAATGGCCGCGAAGCTGCCGAATTTTTTTAGATGAGTTAAACATCGTGCAAATTTAGAGTATTTTGGATCTCAAATGGGGGAGGGTGAATTCACCCATGTCCCCCTCGCTACGCACCTGAGTTCATGTGACGTAAATCATGCGCTGTATAGGGGTTGACGAGAGTCCCGCAGCCCCTGACAATTCTTTATTAATTGTTGAAACGATACCATTTTTCGCACCTCCATTGTTAGAGTGTCCGAATGTTTGTCCATCGCGACGCGTGTCTAATCCGATAATCCTGTAATTAAGGCGACCTCATTGTCTGGATAGAATTGGTTGTTCAAATTCACCTTTAGTGGACATGTGGTTTGTTTCTTTCTTTCTTTCTTTGACTGATCGATCCACATATGGTATTGGTTATGAGATTGAATGTTTTTCAACCAGTGAATGAATAAAGAATTCAACATTGTTGGAAGTCGGTGTTTCACAAACCAGTCTTCATCTCAAAAACCTTTATAAACCTTCATAGCACTAAATGTTAATGTTTCCCTCTCTATACAATGTTATTGTACACAAATATTGTCCAAAGAAGCCGGTCCCTGGGGAGAGCTTATTTAGACAATAACTATTGTCCAAACAAGCCGGTTCCTAGGGAGAGCTTATTTAGACAATTCAATATTGTCCAAAGAAGCCGGTCCCTGGGGAGAGCTTATTTAGACAATAACTATTGTGCAAGAAAGGCCGGCCTTTGATAAAACAAGCTAATTATAAGGTGAGATTCTTCTTTAACATGAATAAAACAACAAAGTTCACATTTTTCGTTTTTTTCAATGGTTTGGTTAACCTCTATGATTTCAGCTGCTAAAACGCAAAAATTCGCTGTTTTACTGATAAAATATAGGATTTTTGGTGGGATAAAAGTGAACCAAAAGATCTTTCAAGAACCATAACTCAGAAAAAGTGACATTTGTTGATCTCCTCGACTAAATTTTAATTTCATAGCATGTGAGGATGCCTCATTCGAAAGTTGGTGCTTTTGTCCACTCGGTAACGAGTTGACTTTTTATTTACATAAATCGACTAGATTACTGAGCTTCATAAACAAAAATGCGCCTTTCTTGAGGCATGCAAAGATCAGAGGATATTCATTGGAGGAAAGAGCGAAATAACTGGCCAATTTCAACAAGTTTCCCTGATTTCGAAGTTTTTATAAAACGAACTCAGTTATAACGAACATATCTTTGTTTCCCAAGCAATTCCTTACAAGTTAATTCACATTTACTGTCAAACGCCAACAAGGACAACAACGTAAAAAAAGCAGATACCAGGATGCAAAAAATGTCCTTTAGACGAGTACTGTTCAGCATGTTATTGTAAAACTCAGAATCAACCTTTAACGCCTATAATTCACAAATGCAACTCATGAAAATACTACACAAAGCATATACGGAATTTAGACTTCTTAAATAACATGTAAATAGCACAATACTTGAAGAGCAAACCACCTGGTGGCCTTGATGATGTTGCGTCAATGAGAAATGATTATTAACATCTGTCTAGGAGAAATATTGTTTCTACTGAATTACAATTTCTATGACAAATATATCAAGGAACGTTATACAATTTGATAGTTTTGCACATGTACGCAAACTGAGACCATTAATTAATTCTACTTAAATGGTCTATTGCTCCCATATTTCGAAGTATCTGAGGTATGGACGATGTTGACGAGAACTATAAACACCCCCCCCCCCTTTGATTTGGTTTTCTCCCCACATGTGTAGGTTAATGACTCATATCAAGTCATGGGTCGTAATTTCAAAGAGAGTGTGATCAAGATGTTTTTTATGTGCTTTAAATACATTAACAACTACCGATTAAAAGAACCGGTTGTCGGAGGAGTCAACATGAAGAACTGCTTATAGTTGTGTAGAAGTAGACTGTTCCCGTTTTTCTGTACGGTAAAAACGATGTCAGAAGTGTGGGACCGATTCTAAGCATATAAATTGATTATGCAGGTTGTATACGGACAATTGAGCGTAAAGATGAATAACGAGAAGTAAAGGGAGAATTGTACAAGGCATGTGTACAGACTGTCATGCTCTATGGCTGTGAGATCTTGACTGCCAAGCTCAAGGACGGGCAGAGACTTCATAGAAATGAAATGACAATAATCTGCTGGATGGGCCGTGCTGTGCCAAAAGACACAGACTCTTGTGACCTTCTGAGGAAAAGGCTCGGTGTCACATCGATGAGAAAATTGGCCTTTTCTCATGTGTCACTCCGGTAACATACATTTCCACAATTTCTACCTAGTACCTCATTCATTATTTTTAATGGGGAGTATATTTTCAATTGAAATTTTTTTTTAAAAAACTGACAAGCTATAAACATGATGTAAGTAAACAATGCATTTTATTGTACAAAAACAAAACAATATCAAATTAAATAAAAACAAGATAAGTTCAAATCAATTGTAAAAAACCAAAACAATATCAATTTAATTGTAAACAAACAAACAATATCAAATCAAAATGAATAGTTAAGTTAAAATTAACATTGAGTACGTTGTGAAGCTTGTCAGGAGTTTTGTCAGTCATCAAGCTGCATTAATATCAAATAAATTGTAAAACACCAGAAATTATGTAAATAGAGACTGTGTAGTCTCAATGATAGTAAATGAGGCATAATAATATAAGTTATTGCACAAAATATTAACAATTTATTGCACTGAAAAATAATACAAAGTGAGTGTGTAACTCATTCTATGTTACTTATCTTCAAACTGTAAGATCTCATCAAGATTTATTCGAATTTAAGTCGCTCAATATGTGAACTTGAGACCTAAGAAATGCTCTGGTTGTGTCTTGCAATTAAGCTAAGAACTGGTTTATAAAGAAAATTAAATACCTTCAATGTTTGAAATCCTTTCATTTGCAGCAAATTGAAATCAATTTTGCATGGTTCAATGATTTTGAAATCCATTAAACCGAAAACATTTTTAAAAACTGATATGTTCAACATAACAGAGTGAGATGTTGTCATACAACAACTACAGGAGCAAGGATAAGCATTTATACGATCAAATCATTGTCATTAATAACTTTTCATAGTTATCATACATAGGTAATACATTGAGTAGAAAAACAAAGAACAGTTAACAAGTGAACTTAAATTCTAATTAATATCCCTTTTGGTGGCATTTTGACACATTTCAAATATCAAACATTACAAAGATTAAAAAATCTACAACTAAAAGAACAAAACAGTTCTATAGATACTGAGTCTTCCAAAAAATACGAACAATTTCTTACATAACAACATGATTTTTAGCTTAAGAATGATCCATTTAATTTCAGATTGAAAAATATTTGTCAATCTACTTAATTGGATAGTCTTAGTAATATAAGTGTTGCTAAGTACCACTTGCATGTTGATTGGGTTAATAAAATTACTCCAAAGAAAACACTTAAACCGGACAATTTTATTTTAGTTAGGCCTGATCAGGTACACGAGCCATCGTCAGACTGAAGAGCCGGCTTCGATAAGGCCTGACTAAAATAAAATTGTGTGTTTAATGGAAAATCTGGTTTACATGTTTTCTTTGGAGTTATTAAAACAAGTAATTTTATTAACCAAATCAACATGCCAGTGAAAACTGTTTATGTTTCTCGGAGGAGATATGTGCACCTCTATTAAAGTGTTAAAGTAAAAATTCTAAGCACAACAATAACTTCTAAATACATGTGCACAGTTAGTTAAATTTGTACAAATAAAGTGCAGTATCAAGAAAAATATCTGACAACTTTTATAAAGCAAGTCTATTCACTACCACAACTAAGGTGAGAATATTATCAAACAGGACAGTTCCAGGTATCAGCGAACGCAAATTTACTTATGCTTCTGAAATTTTTATCCACTTTTTTTAAGCTGTATAGTTACTAACTCTTTGAAGGGCTAAGAACCAACAGTGGGACTTATAGAAGATTATGTTCAAAAAAACATAGTGTACTAGAATATTCTGCTGAATTTGAAACTTAAAACAGTGTTAGTTGATGTGCATAATAATTATACATAGACACCATATTGTAAAAAGCAATGTCAAAAAATGTAGTCTTCTTATACTATGTAAGTGGACAGTCCAACCTCAAGTATGAAGGCAGCTGTATACTGTAGGTCCTCGCAATATGTTTCAAGTTTTCTGGTTACCTGTTCTGGTCCATATGGCACTGATCTGTGTGGTTGTTGTAATACTACCTAGAAAGGTTAGGGGTATAAACAAGTTGCATTGAACTGTAGTATCAAAAATACTCTCTCCTCTTTTGCTTCATTAAAACGTGAATTATTTCAATTAATCAAAAGTAGGAGCATAAGATCAAATGGCCTAAACTATCCTTCTTTTATAATTAATGCTGTTTACATTCTATCATGGTACACCTATGGAAACTTAACTTCAAAAGCCCATCATCCTTTTTATTGACAACCTGGCTTCTTATGTACTTAATTACTATATCAATCTACAGCTTTGGATCCAATTGGATCAAGAGTTTGACAATGCTTATGTGACATATCTGGTAAAAATAGAAATATCCATGAAGGGAAGGTGCCACAATATGCTCTAAAAGATAACTTCTTTCCTTCTTCTTCTTTCTTTACGCTTCAATTTTAGCTATAATACTGAAGATAACAATAACTTTGCTAAATCAAGAAGATTTTTAGCTGGACTACGTCCTTGCATGAGGCTAGGCTGAATGTGTTCTTTTCAAATACATCTTAGATTAGGTTGCAATCATTGCTACTAAAGTGCATAGAAACACAGCTAGAGTAGGTACAACCATCATTGAACCTTCAAATACTGTTGGGTCAAAGTCAAAGCAGTCAGGATTGTCAACAACTTCAAAGTTCTGTGCTTGACAGAATGCTGTTCCATTGGTATACGCCATTCCTGCAAAAAAGGAAGTTAAATTAATTAAAAGGCACCTATATTGAAAAAGCTAACAACCACAAGTTTTAAAGAGAGAGAGAGAGGCTCCCTGTTTCAGTAATGGCAAGGACATTGATAGATTATATTTGTCTATGGTCTATTTAAATTAAAAATGAATACTTATATGAACAATATTTTGAAATCCTAACAACATTCCAATCTATGTAAAGTGCCATATAAATATAACTTAGTCAGCACAAGTCAAAAGTTGCTTATTAACCCCCTATGGCTGTAAAAGGGAGGCATTTATGAATAAAAAAATAAGTGCAATTTTGATGAAATAGACTTAAACAGACCCTGATAAATATAAATTCAAAGAGTTAAATTCAAGAACCATCTAATGCCATGGGATAAATGGTGTGCAGTGGAGTCACTATTTGCGGCCGTTTCTCACCTTCATGAAGCTAACAGACAAACCAATAATTTCTTATTTCAGGACCGTAACAATAACTGACAATTTATCCTGTTCAAATTTCATGCACCCGACCATGTTGCAAAGGTAAGAAAATTACTTGCAATCATTGAAAAAGCCTATTAAACATGGTTTCGATTTTTAAAATTGTTAGGATTCAATCAACACAGACATATAGCACAAGACAGAGGGTGTCAAACTTGATAAAAGTATGGTCAAAAACTAGTCTGAGCTTAAACTTTGTCACTTGCTTTCCAACACAAAACACTGCCGTACTACCCAAATATGAACAGGGGAGAGTAGATGATTTGTCTTAGTTTCTGCAACTTTTTTGCTTTAGTGTTGCAAGGAAAGCGTGAGTGCACATGGCACTGTTCAATATACCACTTAAGAAGAATTAATAATCAATCAGAAGCTATTCCATACCTTTCTAAAGTAAAGTTACCCATATTCATTACTGAGCTTCGGGGAATCAGGAGTTAGCGCCCCGACTTTTTAGACAACACCATTTGAAGTAGTTTGTCATTGCTTTCCTCACTGACTTTACTTCGCTTGACCTTAAGAGGTTAGCTACTTGTTTTCGCAACTGGTCGCAGAGTCGACAGGGGATGTTTTTCAAACACAAAATATGGTTGAGGCTAGAGCTTGAACCCGCAGTGTTCTTGATGACAGAACGTCGCTCTAACAAACTGAGCTATCTACACGCCATATTTTCTACAATAAACCTTAATAAATGAAATAGAATAAAAACAAAAGATAATGAACAGACATTTCAAGAGAAATAACTCTTTAATAAAAATATGCTTTGTTGTGGAAGATTTATTTCCCTTGTCTTATATAAATCGGCATTCACCTTTTAAACTGTAACTTTGTTTTAACCGAAAGAAAATTCAATTGGATTTAGTTTAACTGTATTTAGTTGACTATATAAAGCAACACAAAAAAGGTCTATTGTTGGACAGCAAAAATGCTTATTGCTTCAGAAAAAAATCTAGTTACCTATTAACGTTCCATTGTACCCTGCTGATTTGCATTCTTCATAGATAGACTCACAATATTCTGGACACACCATCACCTTGCTGAAAAGATTAATAAGAAAACACATAAAACTTTAAGGATATTTAATAGTTACTATTCCGAGTAAACGCCCTTAATACAGTATCAAAGTAATTGTTTCAGGCTTTGCCTTGATTGCTGCAGATTACTGTCAACTAGTTGTATTTGCAAAGTTAATTAACTCCTCTTTTACAAGGAAGTGGCTCTATTTTAGTTCTAGATGCAGGTTTTCAGTCAGGACAATGTTCCATTTTTCTGTTGTCTATTATAGAATCTTTTCAAACGTCCAAATCGGAATCTTTTCAAACGTCCAAATTCACTGAAATAACATTGGTATATATGTTATGAAGGTATTATTTACAATGTCAATTTGTTTCTGTATAGCTTCATCTGAATATTAATCATCATCTTTTAAATGAAAGAGCTTGTTTTTTGTCTTTAATTCAATAAATGTGGATGTTTTGGAGACACATTGAACTGTAAGATCTTGATGGATACTGGTACAAGAGCTGTGGATTTATTGCTCTACCTTTTATCATTTAACTTTGACAAGCTCTGTGTGTTGTGATATTTGCTGGGGAATCTGTGAATTTTCTACCCACTCAGGTCTATTTTCAGTTGATAGATACTAAGTCTGAGCAATGCTCTTGATCTTCTGATAAGATGGTTTTTCAGACTTCAGCATTTCATCAACGATTTGTACAAGGGTTAAAATCAGCTCAACACCATGTGTTACCATTTTGTTAAAAATTAGGGTTTAAAACAAAAAAAGGTGGCTGTGTTTTAGTTGTGTCTGGCTGACACAACAATAGCAAGGTAACCAAAATGCTGAAAAATTTAAATCACAGATATTTTTTGTTTCAATGAAAAAAGGTCAATTTTTTAGCTTAGATGTAAAATAATATATTTCTTCACAAAAACTGATCTCTGATGACAATGAGTCCACAATAATGTTGTTTGTGGGAAGAAGAGTAAATGTGTCCATCAAATGGGTACCATTGAGTATATGCCAATATTGGTTACTATCAACGTAATTCATCAAGATCAAGAACAGTTAATATGTTGAACCGTCACAACCTAATCTTATCTTGTCTATTGTCAGATGGTCTGTTGGGAGGTCGATCAGATTTAGAAAAGAAGCTTTTTGAATTTTTTGTTCCTTGAAGCCTGATATTTTTCTGAATGAAAATCAGTGAAATATGGGAAAATCCAAACGGAAGTTTCAGAAATAGGTGACTTCCATTATAAGTTTATAGTATCTTTTAAAATAACACTGCTGTCTTACTTTGAAAACTGATGTGGTTAAATATTAATCAATATTACCTTGAAACCTTATCAGATTTGTAAAACTTGTATTGCTCAGGGCTGCAGAAGAAACACATAAGGTAGTTGATGTAGTTCTTACACAGTTTAGAAGCACCGTGCAGAGGATCCATGGCTGAGAAGACAGAGGTGACTTCTGTTCTTTTGCAACAAGATTTTGATTGGTACCAAGAGCAGTTCACTAGCCCAGCCTCCCCGATAGGTTGTCTTGCATCATCTAAGAGAAAAAAGTTTGTTTGAAACCTTTTGAATTGAAATGTCATTGCAATTTCAAAGAAATAAGAAAAAAAACTAATTAAAAAAGTTGCATACTTAAAGTAACACATTTTAATAGTATAGATAATGAAGCAACAAGTCTTGCAACAAAATTAAAACAACAAGGGTTCTTGAACTTCCTTACAGAAACCAACAAGATGGTATTGAATTTTAATGAGTTTTCCTGATTAAATGAAATAGTACTAAATTATTCCAAAAAAGAGACTCTTTTAACCTTTATATCATGCCTCCGGTTGAAAGCATCACTTAACAGTTTTTAAATGTGATTATGAGGTGTCCTATTAAAATTTATTTTTGAATGATTCCTTTTCCTCAGCCATTTTACTTTATGAGATTTGTATGTGTTTAAAACACATATTTGTGAGACAGCACTCTAGTTAAACATAGTGTGAAGGCTGTTTTCTCAAAACTTGTACTCAGTTATTATAGAAATTACATCATTCTGGTTCCACGCACAATTATATTGTGAGTGGTATATTTTCTTCTTTTTTGTGTGAGTGTCTGTCTGTTTACACGATAACTTGAGTAATTTTTGTCGGATCTCTTTCATTTTTGGAATGATGATTGAAACCACAAATAGAATTTCTGCTATTTAAATCCAGAAAAATTTCTTGAGTAAGGGGTTTTATCTTGAAATGTTTTTTGATGGCCTCGTTCCACAACTTGGGGGGGGGGCGGCTTTCCTAGGGTTTTGGGACACTTCCATACCCTCTCTCTTTTTTATTCTTTCTACTTTAGATAAGTTATTGTTTTGTTCAGACACATCATCTAAGTGTGATAAAACAACGTATTCCCTTAACTTGTCTATATTTATAATTGTGTAGGCGAAGAATCATTGGTCTAGGGATTATTTGAGAATTTCATACTAATCATTTCAAAGTTCCCCAGCGAAAAACAGGACTTCAAAAAATCCCATACTAATTTTAAAAGGTCTCTAAATACTTAAGCACCTGCTTTTGGAGGTCTCTGCAGTTTTAAAATGTGCTGTTGTTAGAATATTTTTATAATGATAACTATATTTTAATGTATTAAATTATTTACTTGAAAATATGACATGACCCCATTGAAAACAGATGTTTAACACAGTGTTACTTTTGACTCGCACCAGGTCCATAGTGAATTAAAATTTTCCCCTGAAGGTATAATTTTTGATACACCCACATTTAGAATATTAGAGGAAGTACCAGGTGTTTAAAACTTTTCAATAATATTTTTTGTAGAATCTTTTAGTTTTTTTTTAAATTTGTTTTCACATTGGGTTTTTTTGAGTCATCAATAAATTCGTCAGGGACAATAGTTGAAATGACCAATCGTTTCAAGAAATCTGACTACCTAAGTTATTTACTATCACTTTGAATGTCAACATGGAACCAAAC
>JAUUEB010490032.1:0-10736 GCA_032362205.1 Clione limacina | reverse complement strand
CCAGGAGAGATGATGTCGTAATCACTCGACCGGGGTTACACCAGGTCCACTGCACAGGTAAACTGTGCGCGTTTTCTGTCCCTGCGTTTTGTGTTCATTGGTTATGTAAAAGAAATATTAAATTATGTGTTCCGAGTTATTATCTATTCTTTTTCCTATCTATGATCGTTCTACATGGTGTTCTTTTTACGGAGAATCTTCCAATTCGTATTGATATTTTTTTTTACATGGTGCCGGGTTTGTACTCTATCTGAGTTTCTAGTTGTATTTTATGCCACAATTTTCTATGGCACGGCTATTTTGAAATTCAATGACCAGTGGTCATCTTGGACCCACAACTCGGGAACCAATGGTCGAAGTGCAAAAAAGTTACACCGTTCATTTGAGACAATTCCCTATCTATTCTAAGAACATTGATTTCTTGACAATTAGTCAGCCCTACTCTACTGACTACTGACCTTGCGTCACAAACAATATATATACTATATATTTATTAATTCGTCTATGCCTTGCGTGCAGAGTTGTAACTACTCGAGTACTCAAGTACGGAGTAATACTCTTGAGTAGTGAACCCGCTACTCTACTCCCAGGTAGTGACCTGCTCCGCTACTCGATACTTACTCGAGTTGACCCACTTCTCTACTCGGAAAATAGGCTCGAGTAGTGAGTAGTGACAAATTAAGACTATAGTAAGAGTGACATAGCTAAAAAAAATTGGGGTTGGTAAATAGAAATGCAAAATATTTTTTTTGGTTGGTGATCTTTTTTTTAGTTCAAAGTTCAAATGGCTTAGAATAAAAACTCATGGTAAAAATGGTTTTATTTGTTCCAATACATTCTGAGTTCTTATAAAACAAAACAAAATTAAAAAAACAAAACAAAAATGTTAACATTTGAGTAGAGTTTTTGTTTTGACTACTCGGGATACTCTTGAGTAGATAGCGGCACTACTCTACTCTACTCGAGTAGCGAGGACAATTTGACTACTCTACTCTACTCGAGTAGCAAAAAAAGCCAGACTACTCTACTCTACTCGAGTAGCGACAAAGTCGCTACTCTGAACATCACTGCTCATAACTTGGTACCCATTGTCGAAGCTAGAAAATGAACATATTTTTAATAGTCTCGGTCACAAGTATTATTCTGAGATAAGTTGATTTGAACAGCAACAAGTTTGGACATGGAAGACTGTAGGCACGCACTGAAATAGCAGTGGAAACATGTTCTTTCAACAGGATAATGATTTTCTCAAACTGTTTTGCGGCTCATTGTGTATTCCTATCACCATGTTGTGATTATTTTAAAAGTTCAGAAACAACTTGCACTTAAACTGTTAAAGTGACTTTTATGAAGTTAGTGATTCAGGAAGAACGCATCCTTTAAGAATTTGTCAACGTTTACAACGTTAACATACAAATTTACTAATTAGAACTTTTGTAAACACAAAAATATTCTTTGCTGAAATATGATTTAAAAGATACATGACCTTTAAGCTAATCTTACAGGAACGGGAGGTGGGGCAAAACTCAAAAAAAAATCCTCCCTTTCGTGTATCATGAAAAAACTATTACGCTGCCTATTCCGTTGTAGGTTAATGCGTTGTCACTATCTTTTTGCTATTTCATTGTATGTAGCTGCATGTTGTATGTCTGTATTTACAGCGGATATTATCAGTGATCTGGGTATTGAAGTTTTCAATTTTACAGAAATTAAACTATGTATTAATTGTGCTCATAAACTAAACACCAATTTATTATCAAAACGAGAAAATGAGCGTTTGGTACTGCTAAATGTTTCAACTGTATAATTGTGAGTAGATGTCTAAGTATCTTCCCATCGTTCTTCGGTAAACCTAGTAGCTAAATACCTTTACAATGACTGTTCACTGAAATGGGTTTTTTCTGTGACCTTGGACTAGGTTCTAACTTCGTGATCATGTTTAAACTACAGTCTATTATAAAGAATGACCGACACGCCTTCTTGGTATCTCACGTATCAAGTGCTTTGCCATAAATGTAAAGAAAAGCTACAACCTATTAAACACTTGAAACAATCTGTCCTAGCAATGGAGGTACTAGCCCATTGAGAAAGTATCACAAGCAACGCGTGGACGTTCACGGGTCCAACTGACAAAGCCATTGTTAGCTTTCCTGTATACACTCTTACTGAACAAAAGATTACTTCAAATTGTTGTTTGTTCCATGTTCTTGGTTATTCAAGTAGGAAATGTAACTCTCTAAGTAATTACAAAGCGTGAAATCTTCCAAGAGCTCTTAGGGGTAATCGCCGCCTTAAACGTCCGGGGAATGACGGGTGTATCAAGCATTGCTTTAGAGTCTAATACACTGTCAGATAGTGAGACATATTAACATGTTTGGTGATTGGTTAATGATTATACACAACGGAAATTACAGGGCTACGGAGGTTAATTTTAGGACACACAACCTACAATGCTCCTAAGAAAACAAACGCCGTTGAAAATGAATTTCATTTGGAAGAGAGAGCGGGTACACTGCTGGCGATGTTATTCAATAGTTGATCGGGTTTGGCAAGACAGATTCTCTTTTGCATGACTCACTAAGTTTTTTCGTTTCCTATTTTGCTAAAATGGTTTGACATTTCCCGTATTTTCATATAGATGACATCGAGAGAGAAGGAATCCATGAATGAATCATTTAAATCATGAATTTAGAAAAAGATAAAATGTTGTGTTTTGGCGATATTTGTAACAAGCCCGTAAAGATTCACCAATGCCATACTAACATTATAATATTGACTTTGATAATGATTTTTTAGTTCATAATCAGAATGGAAAATCAAACAAACATTGATCCCACATAAACACACAAAGATACACAAAATAAAAAAAACGCATACAGACTCACCATGTCCGTAAAATGGTGAATACATCGGACTTACATTTGAGGAAATAAGTTTCCTATACGTTTGTTTTTCTATGTGTTATTAATGTGACTAGGTTTGTACTGCATTAACAGATGTCTGTTTTTCGTTCTCCGTGTGAGAAGCTTAACTGATCTAAGAAGATTATTTGAAGAAAGTCCAATTTACCATTGCGTTATGTACGACCGGTGCTAACAATGAATTTGAAAATGGTGTGTACACAAATAAACACATTTGCTGTATTTAGTTCACTGCGCCTAATCTATCGGAAACAGACATGGATGTTGCACCTAGATCTGTCGGAAAAGGAAAATAAAACGTAGGTCCATTGTCTTAGCTGCATCCGTTTGAGATCCCTTGGTGACTATAAATCAAAAGAAACGTAGCCGAAAGAGTTACCAGTTGGACCAAGTCCAAAATATCAAAATACATATCTCACATTTATCTGTATTAAAAATGCAACTGCCATGTATTGGACCAAATTGTTTTTGTTTATTGTCTTAATTTGACTAAGGCTCTTGTAATTATTTGCTTTTGTATTTGTATATATGTTTGCTTTTGCTGTATAGCATTTTTTGTCTTGTTAAGCACTGAAGAGGCCCTAGTGGCGAAACCTGTTTGCTTCGCTTGAATTTATATATTAGGTATTTTGTGTTTTGTATCTTAACAATTTTGAATTGTATTTTTGAGAGTGTATGTGAATAAAAGTTGAAAAGTTCGTATATTGTTTTTTAAAAATAAATCAAATAACTTAATCATGTTTAGACAAACCCTGGTCCAAATTAAATTTCTTTCAAATCTCATCATAAAGAGATGTCACCCGAAAGTCAAACAGCGCCATAGGTTTTAATCAGCAATCAAATAGCTACCACGACAGTAATGAAAGGGACATTTGTATTTCAATCATTGAGGACCTAAATATGGGGCCACTATGCAGACGGTTTATTTTTTATTAACACGAGCGTCTATTTGGTTTCATTTGTTTTATTCGTTCACTGATCAACTCGGAAAATTCACATGACATACAGCACATTATCATTACCAGACCTCAAGTATCTGATTTACATAAAATGTTCTATAGAATCCTAAAATAATCAAAAACAAGAAGTACGGAGAAGATACGGACCACTCACCAGAAGACACAAAAACAGTTGTCGTGAGATGAGCCAGTGTTTATTTTTACTATTTTCCAATCGGTTGCATGTTTGATTTGAGACTCTTTTCATACATTCCTTACTAACTGTTTTTCTGAAACCTAAAATTCTATAGAAAATAGTCAAGTTTATAGTGCAAATAAAAGCAAGTCTTTTACACCAGTCAACCTATTTTATTTTTTCATAATGTTAAGCAATTCACATACTGATCATACCTGAGCTTCCGACATGGATTGGAAAGAAACACAATAAGACATATATACACACACACAACCATATGCACCAACACCTGTACATACACCCAAACGCGTATATCTCCAAAATACACAAACATGCACATTACCGATGGTTAAATAAACAACAAAATGTCAACACAATATATTTATAGTAAGCATGATTATTTACGAACTATATAGACCACATGCAGTGTCATAATAATATTGTTTTAGACACAGTCTCAAGCTACTTACCATGTTTGTGAAACTTCTTAAGGATATAACAAACGGTAAGAGTCAACACAGTGAACAAATTTAGAAAAGATGTAAAAAGGTTAAATTTGTTTCGACATAAACTCGTAAAGTCCGGATATGATTAACAAATGTGTACATATACCTCAAACTTTAAACATGTGGCCATTATAGCATGGCTTGGTTTGCAGACATCTTCGAGTCTTGTTGTCATTTGTATTTAAAAGTATATTTAATGTTATGTCAATAAGTGAGATTAAATTCATTGAAATATAAAGCGCTTAGCTAATTTGGACTGCTAGTGTATTTGATAGCCATGTATTTTATCAAGCGAGAATATCTTTCTTTCTTAGCATTTTTTAATTTTGAAGATTTAAGTGAAAATATTTTTGTAATTCATTTTGTTTGGCGTTTTAACTCTCCATCAATACACGATATTTTATCGACGACTAAACTATTTTAACGTTGATGTATTGCCAGACAAGACCGCTGCTAAATTAAAATAGTTCGGTATGACTTGGCTAAGATTCGAACACTCAAGCATCTGCTCTGGGGTGAACGCCGAACTTGCTCCGAGCAGGAGTCCAACCTACGTTCGACGATTAAGATACAACGTTATTACCCACTACACCACAGGATCAATGAGATTTTAGGAAGAAAATATCTAAATACTAGAGTATGGTTACCATAACACCGGAACAACAAGTGAGTCGCAGAAAGGACAGAAAGTCTAAAACGCCGTTATGTCAAATATGGTGTATATATTTGGCTACGTTCCTTATTGGTATAGTCGAAATTTGTGTTACGCCCCCTTAAATCTATAAAGAATTCCGATCCTAAATTCAAGATGAGCTATAACTCTGATAGAAACTAATTTAAAGAAGATGAATAATAGAAAATTCTAC
The DNA here is from genome assembly GCA_032362205.1 of Clione limacina. NCBI lineage: Eukaryota > Metazoa > Mollusca > Gastropoda > Pteropoda > Clionidae > Clione > Clione limacina. The sequence continues at coordinate 5,309 of JAUUEB010490032.1, read as the reverse complement.
TAAGTCGCCGTGTATTATCTGTTTCGTGTACAGACATTGTGTACGCAACTGTGGTGCATTTGGGAACCTGCTTCTTATAGATCTTTCCACAAATATGTTACATATACGCTACTTAGTCTTAGGCTGTTGAATTCTTGTCCATATTCATTGCTGAAGCATGCTTCTGTTAATAAATACTTGAGAAAGTAAAAATATTGAACATTCAAAATTATCCATATTCACATATTACCCACTGGTTCACATTTCATCTGGTTGTCCTATTTCTAATAACAATTGTTTAACTTCGGTGGACATTATTTTTAAGACGGTTAAATATTGGTGCCAAATTATATTGAAAGTCTCCAATTGGCAATGATTTGTTAATCCGTAGTTGTCTCTCAAATTGGAGGGAGCCACGCAAAAATATAATCCAACAATAACACATAAAAGCAAAACTAACCATTCCAATAACGCCTTCCGCTCATGCGCAAGACACAAGCCTCAAGTCTCAAATATTTACAACCTTTGTGGTAGTTTGAGACTTATGCTCGAGGATGTTTATCAGTGGGGTGTCTTTGGTGAGGAGTAGTCGTCTGGTGTTGGACAAAGGCATCATACTGGGATAGGATAACCCAAACTTCTCGGGGGACAACCTTTAAGACCCAGGTAAATCTTTTTCGTTGCTATCTCAAGATTTTTAATACTTCAAGAGGATACCGTTGTACAAAAACATCGCTAAATTATTAATCAAAGATTTCGGGCTTCAGAAACATTGTAGGGGACTTATTTTTGATAAGACCGTTGGGGCGTAGGATGCTACAATTTACTTAAACATTAATTTTTATTTCTTATTCATTATGAAAGAGAAGCTTTGTGTGGAAGTTGATGTCTATTGCTTTCCATCCAAACCATCGATATCTGTTTTTGTCTTCCCAGCATGTTGATGTCCCTATGTCTTCTTTATGACCAGTTACTTTACTGTTACTTAATAGCCACGGACACCTACTGTGCCACCATATTATTGTTCCTGAATTGTCCACTTTTCGACATGGATTTACTGATGCTGTAAAGCCTCACACGTACTTAACAGATGTGAGAGCTAAGAGACAAGTTGTGAATGTTGTTCGAAAACATGGAATTAACAGCAGATAAACCCAATAAAGTTCTAGATTTGTTCACACTTCACTTGTTCCTTTTATGTTGTGAATCTTTGTTATCATTTAAATGAAGGTGGATAATAAGGGCTTATCAATGTATTTATATGATGAACTACTGAACACTTTAATTACATATGAATGCCACGTACTAATAGACACTTACTGTCACAATGGATAAAAACAACGTGTTGATGGTTACAAAATATGGAGATAAAAAGAACAGCTTCATCCAGAAATTTTACCAAAATATCAATAAATTACGTTAAGATGATAGAAATACTATAACTTTAGATACAAACTGTAGTATCAGTTATTGTTATTACAGAACAGATTTACCCATTACTCAAATGTTTACATGTTAAGAAATTGACATGATAACCCAGTAAACACTTTAATGGACGTCACCCTAGGAAACCATTAAGTCATTATGGAGATCAAACACGCAACATTTCAAGACTTTTTATCTAATACTCTAATCTACTAACATTGGCCGGTTCTTGTGTTAAAATGGCCGAAACACGTGTCTTATCATAGGTACATAATCTACCATGACTCCACAAGTACACTTCCAGTTTGATGCAATCCTATGATAACTGAGGTGAGCTCAGCGTAAACTGTACTCACTGCAGCTAACAGATATACCATATCATTATCTACTTTGTTACGCGGAGTATTTTTAAGCTCATAATGACGAAACAAGGTAAAATCATGACTCCTGGGATTCTTGGTTACGAGCACGGATTTTTTACAAGTCATCTTTGTGTTGTGTATGTGTTACAACCGATACTTTATAGCATTATATGAACCCAATGTGATTTTAACATTAGCATCAGAAATTTGAAATGAAAGCCACAATACAACACAAATTACCTTTGTTTTGACAGAGGAACGCATTTGCGAACAATGACGTATTAATATTTGGCTATGCACTAAGCGCAATTAGCATGCAGCCGTGTACCTAAACAATACGCTATAGCTATATTAATCATGATTATTTATGTATACTATTATTTGTCCTGGTGTAACACGGGAATCATCAGATGCAGACATTGCTCATATTCAATTTTCCGATTACGAGAACAAGAGTATATACAAGCCATGTCAGAGATGCATCTTTGAAGGAATTCTGGTACTGGTTTGTAAATATGAATAAACAATGCGCTTGAATTCTTATCCAAAGGCCAAACAATCAAGGGCATACTTTTTACAATATATAAGGGCTAAAATATATAACAAATAAATGCATCTTTTATATCAATGTCTTTCGGCATAGTATACAGTCATCATTGGGAGTTAATTTGACACTCTACTAATCGCATCTGACTTCCTCGCAATAGTACCTGGCGACTGTTGCAGGTATACACAGACCGAGGTCTGGTAGATATCAAAGTCAATGACACATATCTAGATATGATAGTGACAGATTCCTGATAATAGTTTTGTATTTCAGGTCCCATCGGTATACATTATCTGTACTTGTGTGAAATAGGGAACGTTTGGTGGGTAGCTTGATTATCAGAGAAAGGAGACGGGTTTGTCAGGGATACTAGGGGGCGGTGAGACTGGCGTGTTAAACTATAGGGCTAAAGAATGGAATAAACTGGTCAATTGGTAAAGGCGAACGAAAAATTAAAAAAATATATAATTTTAAAATTAAATCATTTTGTTTCCTGAAATTCAAAATCTTTGAACGTACATTATTACAATTTACGGGTTTTATTTCATCGGATAATCCATTGAACACATTTATAACGATTTTTTTGCAAAAACTATGCGCAACTGTAAACACATGAATGAATTGTTTGCCAAAATTGTTAGAAAATCACATGTTTTAACGTAAAGTAATAAGCCTAAAACGTTCTTATCTTTTAGAGTTCTTTCAGTATATAGTTAAAAAAATAATTGGGCCTTTTTGATTACGTTTGCTTATTTTGATGGTTTTAAATGTTTTACGCCTCTCACAACACAATATGGTACTATTAAGGTAACACTGGTTGAATTCGAACCATTGCCTTCTATCGTACCGGATCTCAGAGATTTATTGCATACAAGATTCAAATTTATCACCAAAACTCACCATGTTGACGTTTAATACTTCAATTGTATTATATCAATACTAACGAATGAAAAAAGTACCAAAATCAACTATAATTTGTCTTCACTTCAATGTTATATATCAAGATCGCCAAAACGCGAATACAAGTCCCATCAATCATGATTGAAATCTGTGAAAGTATTAAAATCAGTTTGATGACGCACTTTTAATAAGTTTTTCTTTTGCACATGTTACTTCCCCTCTGTCGTGCTGTAAGAACCATGTGTTCTGAAATTGAACGCCAACTTAGCGAAATACTCAACTTGTTACTTCTAGACGAATCGATAACACTTAAAGACAGTTCGTTCTCTTTCCGTTCACCCTTTCAATAACTTGCAATGGATTTTTTAATTGAAATTTGCGAGCGTGAACCAATAATTAGAGAACATTCATCCATGATACCTCCACATACCCTCATTACTTCGTCCATTGTCAAGTCTGGATAGAATGCGTTTAGTCATCGTTTTAGACCAAGTTCAAATATGAATGACACTTTCTACGTGTGTAACTATGACCGAATGAGATGTTGACATTTCACTCTTAGATACTGTAAAATATTCTTTTGCTCAGAATATGTTTTTGTGAAAAACGATTTTTATGCAAGAGGAGGATATTTTGCCTTTTACGACTCTTTTCTATTTTTTTAAATATTTCGTTAGTAAGTATTTTTTCCCGCTTACAGATTTGAGATATTTGTCAACATTTCGAAATAATGATCTTATACATAACTGCTTTTGAATCGTAATCTCTCTCTTATTATAAGTGTGAAGTCTGACATAAAGTAAAGAGAAATGATGCTTCTTTTCTCTGAATTTGAACACATTTGTCTGATCATTTACAGTGTATTTGGTGAAATTTGGGAATCTGTTATTTTTATAACATTAACTAGAACTTTATTTGTAGAGCTATTTCTGAATTATCAAATCAGTTGCATGATATCCTCGGATTAGTCATATTGTCCATAAGATCTACAAACTTATACAAAATATTACAGATAAATGAGTCACATATACGGAAACCAATAAACCATTCCGAAATTCTTGACAATTCTAAGGATTAAGGGATCACATACAATTGTCCAGAAAGCAAGTACTTCGGATCTAGAGCTTTTCCCCAAGTCTCATCAAGTACCATTGTCTAGCTTATCATACCACTGAAACGCCCATCAAACTTAACAATGAGCCATGCACTCACTATCGGTATGCTACTCCAGATGTGATGTGTCATGATAACTGAATCTGTCTCCGCTCAAAGAACCCTTGTCAACTTGCTTATCAGAGGATGTGTTCCGGTCATTATGAGTTTGATAATTACAAGATCTGGTTCGACGCCACCATGAGAGCAACAGACCACTCGTCAGATAACTGTTTGATGAACCATAATTCTATGGATGTTGTTCACGAAACAAATAAAGAACAAATGAAAAGATAACACTAAGAAAACAGTCACAATACGATTAAAACATATAATACAGTTTCTCAGAAACCACCATGACAAAGATACGTGAATATCGCTCGTAAAAGTAAGTGAAAAAACGCAAAAAAAATCATTTGTTTTCTTTATATTCTCTTGAACTTTGGAGTACCCTTTTAAAATTAGATATATAAATTGATGTATCAATAGATGAATAAATATAAAAATTAAAAGATAAATAAATATAATAATTGCTAGATGAATAGATGCAAACATAGGCTTCTAAACAAATGAACTGACCAGTAAGAAACATTCACATTTATAAAGATCATCCTACATATTTGTCACTATTATGACTCATGAACCTACATCTCAACTTAGTGATGAGTTGCCAATCGTTTGAAAAACAATATAAATAGACTAACAAATTCCCATCTAGAATCCTTTAAAAACTAGCAATAGAAGCAAACAAATCAAATCTGGATAATAATTGAATGAAACTAAACAAATCAAAACAAATCCCTTACGAAAGCTAACACCTTGAACGTTTATTTGTTGAAGACCCCTCATCAACACGATTTTGTGTTAAAGTTATTGGTGACATTTTCCCGCACGCACGGAGTTTTTTTCTAGTTGAGTCCAAATAACGGCTCTGAGTTTGGCAT
>JAUUEB010490021.1:0-10737 GCA_032362205.1 Clione limacina | reverse complement strand
AGACAGGTGCTGATTGTAGGATTAACCATTTTATATTTGGTTCAGGGTTCAATCGTAGTTAAAAAGGGTTGTAGCGTTTCTGTCTTTGGCTGATCTGAATGTGTGGTTGTGCCCATTGAAGCGTTTTTTGAAGTTTTCTGTGCCTCCCACATACATTTTTGGTGGTGAGTCACCCCCTTCTTGCACTGTTGCAAGGTATATCACTGCCTTCTTAGGGCATTGTCCCTCCAGTGGGCACTTAAAAGTCAATGTTTTTCATAAAAGTCAATTAATAATAGAACTGGCGTAAAAGTAGATAAGTAATAAGACAAATAAAGAATGTTTTTTTACAAATTATTTACATCATCTTTTTAAAAAAAATATTGCTATTATTACTACAAAAACTTTTCGCTCGCAGCGTCCAAACATAGCTCTGAGCGAGTGCCTTACAAGCATCAACATATATAACACCTATAAGTTTTTTGTATTAACTAAGTCATGTCTTCAACAAAGTGCAGCCTACAAGCACAAACTTTATCTGTAAATCCTTTATAACAAAAATTCATGGGGGTTAGTATCGGTAATTGTGAAAGTACACGAATTAACCATCTTAGCTCCATAGCCAATTTAATTTAAATGCTGTGTTTTCATCTATATACACTAGGCTAAGAGTAAACCTTCACTGGATGCCGAAATTATTTCCAAAAAGCATTGTCATCATAATAACAGGAATTTCTAAACTTTTGTAAACCTTCATATGCATCCTCAGTATACCTTTGGCATTTTTCGCTATATTTACTTAAATATCGGTTGAGTTTAATTGAATCAAATGGTTTATATAATTTCCGTCAAAGTGGCCTTGTAGTAGTACACTGTTGCATACAGTCATGGGTTTACTTCTCTTTAAGTTATTGAAGTTATGCATATTATAGAATGCTTAAAACCACTTCAGAACGGACAAAAATACAAGATATTTACAATGAACTAGTATACTCACATAACAGATGTTTATACATTAAGGCAATACATAACTAACAAAAGGTAAACTTGACCATTTCAACGACATTATAATGATACCTTTTGTTTTTCCCAACGCTCTGGCACTAAGCAAAAGAGAGTTAAGATAAAACGTTTTTGCAAAATGCAGAAGGGTGTTAAACGTTTTCAAAAATAAAACAATATGCATTCAAATTAAATACAACTCAGGATAAACTACATGCTTGAAAGACTGTTCAAAATATATATCTTTCTTAAATTTAGGCTAAATCGACAATTTTTTCAACAAGTATATTCAAGTAAAAAATCAACTATAATCATATTTTCAATGTTAATTTGTTTGTTACAGTATACACGTTAACGAGAGCGTCATGGAACGTATTTTATTTGTTTTCCTTGTACAAATACAAATCGAACTATCCAAAAATCGTATTCAATTTTGTATCGGAAATGTATGTATCATTGAAAGGATACAGTTAATGTCAATAGTAATGAACTAACACAAATAACCTTGTTATAAAAAACACCTACGTACTATGAGCGTTTTCTTAATGTAACAATTTTTGATCCATTTTAAATTGTTTGTTTCAAGGTCTTTTTTACTCAAAGGAAACTGTGAAGTAATTCAATATCGATGACCATTAAATAAATGTTCTATAGCTTTTGATTTAAACACATCAAACAAGACCGATAAACTAGGACAAAGCAACACACTCGTTTATGAGCCGTCAACAATCGTAATTTCATTTTTTAAGGGTTTTTTAAATTTCATGAAATCCAAAATATATTTTTTAAATCAATTATTCATTGCATTTAGTTTTTTTGATGACAGAGTTTTTATTTTAAGTTCAAAGAATATATTAATTAATGTTTTCAAAAAGAACATGTTTGGTTCTTGAGATCCCTGCGTGTTTTGTTCCAAATGATGCACACAGTTATGGAGGACACAAGCTGCAAGCTATTTTGCTAATATCAATCAAGCAATACGCGTTGTAACGTATCAAATATGTACTTTTAGCCTTGGTCATAATTTAACTTTATTCATAAAGGCTGTACATTCTTTGTGACTGTTAGCTAAAGAAGGTTATTTCAAAGTTTGTTTACGGACACAAGTTAATTCATGTTTTCTTTCCTTCTTTTAATAATAAATGGACTCTACTAAGGCAATATAAAAATACAAAAAAGAACGTTATAATAATATCCTCAGGGATTGTCTGCTGTCAACGTTTACCATATCCCTTGAGTTGGCAGCTTATACTTCACCACCAGTGATCAATGAAATGTATTGACATTTTATTTGTTTTCTGTTAAACCTGATGAATTAAACAATAAATACAGTTAATGTAAAATTGTTCAATTCGTATAGATTATTGCCAACATCAGAAATTGCCCGAGGTATTTTGAGACCGCTAGGATTAAACGTCTAATTATAATGAAGACTCTTAGAATGTTTTACAACGTGACTCGGTCAATGACGACAAAAGCTTGTTTACGAACACAACGCAATTCATGTTTTGTTTACTTCTTTTGATAAAACGAGTCTCTACTTTGGCAATTTAGAAATATGAAAAGAACTTTATAAGTATATACTCAGGGTTTGTTGCTGTCAACGTTTAGCATATCTCGTGAGTTGGCAGCGTATTTTTGACCACCAGCGATCAATAAAATGGGTTGACATATTATTTGTTTCTCTTAAGCCCTATGAATCAAACGATAAATATCGTTTAAATGTTGTAGATTTGACAAATTATTATAAGTATTGCCAACATAAGAATTATTCTGGGTTAATTTGAGGCCATCCATGTGTCACTGACAGGCGCGTAGCCAGGATTTTGAAATGAGGGCGGCAACCTTGGATATAATAAATTTCGAAATTGATTTTAAATTATGCAAATGTATAGCATTTAAGAGCATATTATCAAAGCAAAGGCCGCAAAGTGGACGACATTTTGAGATGAGTTAAAAATTGCCCAAATGTATAGCATTTTGGATCTCAAATGGGGGGGGGACTTCCTCTATGTCCCCCTGGCTACGCGTCTTGTAACTGGGATTAAACGTCTTATTATATTATTGAAGACCGTTAGAATGTTCCACAACGTGACTCGGTTTATGACGACAAAAGCTGTATTTTAAACGATTACCATGTAAAAGAAAATGTGCCTCAAGAAAATCCAGTCTTGTCTACTTCATTCCTGTACACAATTGCCACAATTGCATGCCAGTTTTTGTCATGTGCAAAAAATAAACCTTCTTTTGAAATCTAAAAAAAATGATAGCGGAAAGATAATATAGAGACATGGTTGGTAAAAAGTGAAATCGTTTAGAAGTTAATTACTCAAGCAGCCAACATACAGCATTTCAATTGTTTAGTATCAATTACAATAATTTCGGGTCGCTTAACGTCCCCTCAATTCGTCGATTTAGTCGTTACGCTCCCTCTCATTGTAATCTTATCCTCACAAATATTCAAAAGTGGCAGGGAGAAACTCAAATTGTATTCACAAAATATGATTAGTTTAAAAGTGGTAAATACCTGGTACTACCTCTAAGAATCAGCTCAGCAGAAGAAGAAGAAGAATTGTTATAAATAACAATAATCCCCGAAGGTTTTAGATACACTATTGATATCATCTCCACCACCCCACACTGGCTCCTGCAAAGTCTTCACGCAAATACTCTCCTCTTTCAAAACCCAGGTGCTTTCCAACCTTTGTCGATTTGATCGTTACACTTTCTAGTTACAATGTTATCATCACACATATTCAAAATTGGCAGTGAAACATGCAAATGTTCTACAAAAATATTGTTTGTTTAAAAGTTGTAAACACCGGGTACTACTTCGAAGAGTCAGCTTAGCAGAAGACGAAAATTACCTCCCGCTGAAAATGTTCATTCTGGTGTGCAACAAAAGAACGACTGTGTTCGAATTTCCTTTTTTTAAATGGAGTAACACACATGAAAACTGCAGAGACCCCCAAAAGCAAATGCTAAGGCATTTAGAGAATTTTAAAATTAGTATGGGAATGTTCGAAGTCCTGCTTTTCGCTTAAGAGATGTGCAAAGAATACTATGAATTCTCAAATAACCCCTAAACCAACCTACCTACCTACGTCTTAAAGGAAAATATAAATATAGATATAGAAAATAAAAAAAATTATATTTTGAAATACCAAGAAACTATGATACATCACTTCTTGACTCTGTTTGACATGCTAATTTGTTTCCGTCAAATATCTCTTAAAGTATTTCTTTAAACAACACAAATTAACACGGACAATTTATCTAACATTTAACTATTTAACTACATTCCTCCCAATAAGAAACGGGAAGAAATAGCGCAGTGCGAACACGTTCTCCTTTATGTTCCTATTAAACTTACGCACTGGAACTACTAGCGTTAGACAATGGAGAATTGTGAAAATTATGGCTAACAGAAGCTAATATAGAATAAATCAATTGTTACCAGATATTGCTGGAGTTAAACAATGTTCTTCTCGTCCTACTTATTTTCACAATTGTACTACATTAAACGTCTATCAGTGTATATTTTTTTAGTTATCGTGCTGATACACAAACAAACATGAGCGTCACAATACTTTTCCAGTGACAATCGTCGCAGTGTTTGTATTAACAAGCAGAAATAATAATGATAATAATAATAATATTAAGAAGAACAAGAAAAAGAAGAAGAAGAAGCAGAATGAGCCCCATTCATAACTGCATATGATGTCTTGGTTGATACAAAATACACGAATGGAAATAGGGAACAGAAGAGAAATGTAAGGGTAGACACAATAATACATATGATGATTTTCGGCCATTAAAGGCTGTGAAAGATCATACGCATCTATTATAGATCAAAGAATATAAAAGTCATAATATAATCAAAACTATAAACTGTCAGAAGAACATATACATTCCGAACATATATAACAGTTGATTATCAAAAAATCAGAGAGTACGCATTGGAATTCCCCAACTTGTGGTTATAAAAGAAGAACAGTTTAAACTACAGTCAATTAATACATCGTCTCAGTAACCCCATAACCATTTTGAGACTGTGTGTAACAACGAAGATTTCTAGGGCTTCAAAAAAAGAAGCCACGATATCGTTGACCCTAACTATGATGTGACTGTCTAACCCGGGGAAGTCCCTCGGTGGTCACAACATGTTTCATGTCGTGAATTAGAGGGGAGTTGTGAGTGGAGAATATAGGTAAACGAACTACCAAAGGAAAAGCAGGGATATATTGAAGTGAGACCACGGTTATCAATGTCATATATGAGTCAAATGTGTCGTAGTGGACTCGGTGATATAAAATGAATGTCCGTTGACGAAACACGGGAACGAGCAGGGCCGTCTTTAGCACGTAGGGGTAGATGTGGGGGGGTCCTACACCAGTCTACCTAAACCTACGGCCCCCCATCAAATAAGACCATTTTTCTTAAAAAAGATAAATGACATTTTATCAACAAGACTGTAAAATTGTGTGAAAGATATTACTGTATCTCTTTCTACTATATTTCAACTAAATTCAGCCAGTCAAACAGGGAAACAAACATTACTGTATCATTTTGTTCAACAACAAAATAAGTCGTTTACAAGACTATAATGGAATTGTCAAAAAATAACAAAATTTATGAACTCATTGGCGTTATTTATGGAAGGTCCGGAGGTATTTCCCCAGAATAATTTGAAAAGTGGAATCTTAATCGTGTATATTAGAGCCATTTATGGATCTTTTTAAATCATGAAAAAGTAAATTTGTTGAGGATTTCTACATAAACATTAGAACGTTAGAACAACTAAATTAAAGGTTAAGCACATAGGCCCGTACCCTGGAAGAAATTTTTAATTTTTGGGGGGCAAAGTTGTTTTTTTTGGAGGGGCAGGCTACCATGGACATCCGCATGATTTTATCCCAAAAAAATATGAGAGTTAATTGACTCGTACACTTGTCACTTTATTTGGTATTTTGATCCGTTCATCAGGGGTGTAGCAGGGATTTTTGTGGAGGATTATGTGTCAAGCCGAGCGCAGCAAGTCGAACAAAACATTAATTTGTTTACCAAATTTATGAGAGAAATTTGACTCGTACAGTGGTCACTTTCTTTGGTAATTTGATTCGTTCATCAGATGTGTATTTTTGGTGCGGGAGCCGAGCGTAGCGAGGCGAAAAGCTTAAACATATGAAAGCTAAATGATGCATTTTAAAGTAATTTTATTACTCGGTGACGGGGGGATGATGGACATCCGCATGATCTTCTCCCCAAAATATATGACAGTAAATTCACTCGTACAGTGTTCACTTTCTTTGGTAATTTGATTCTTTCATCAGGGGTGTAGGAAGGAATGTCTCGTGGAGGGAATATGTAATACGCTGAAAATATGAATGCTTAATAGTGCATTTTATCGCAATTTTGGGACCATTGTTTTGCATTTAGTTTTACTATCATTTGATTCAAATCACAATACAACACTTATCAATTATTTCCAAAAGACATCCATGAGACGGTCAAAAGACAATAATAAAACTGGTGACAAACAATGAAGTCACTTATGTGTTTTGATTATTTAATATTTTGTCGGATATACTCATGATGTTCACAAAGGAAATATAAAGTAGTCATTGATACTTAAAAAGGAAGCAGAATGTTGATGTTATAGTTTATCATGCTATAGTTTTAGTTGTACATGTCACCTTTTTTCTTTTCTCCACCCCCGCTCTTGTTTTTTCTTTCCCTCGCTTACACCTCTCTTCTTCATTTTCTTGCATTTTTTGTGAGGAACCCAGAATGTGTAAATTTATCTTTGTCTTTTTTCTTATTCTTTCATTGTTTTTCTAGGGGTCCCCCACATAGGCCCCCGGGAGGACTTCTTTTGTCTTCTTTGTTTTCATTTCTTCCTATTTTTCTCTTTTCCCCTCTCTCTTTTTGCTTTCTTCCGCGTGTTTGCCTCTTTTCCACTTTTGGGGCCCCTCAAATATGGGGGACCCGCGTCCAGGGCCACCCCCTTATGGACGGCCCTGGTAACTATAGACAGTAGAGCATATATACATTGACTAAAACTAGTTAGAAAAAAGCGCATAGGACCAGGCAAAGTAATCTTAGAATACCATTTATACGGGACAGTAACAAAACAGGAAAACACATTACGTGCTGAGCGTTTTTCGCGACACCTTATTAGGAACTAAAGATATTCATAAAGAGTGCACGCACGATACAGATGTACAATTGTTTTCAAATTTTATTATGGAACGATAAACAATTGTTATAACTCCCGAACAATACTAGATACAACCCTCTGGATTTCGACAGTTGATCAAAAATATATTTAAGATGTGTGTGACCATTATTAGGTTGACCACCGGCCATTCTGCAGTGTAATAAAGTAAAATGCAGGAATTTCTAGGATTTCAAACCGACGACATTTTACTGTGCATACTTTAGAACAGCATAACTGCATAACCTGCTTAATACCTTATTGGTTGTTATGACATTTTGCAGATACGTTTCCATGGTTAGTATTATCTTACTATGTGAATATGTTTGGAAAATGTTGCTTGAAAAAGGCAGTGACTCACATACGCCATAATCACTGCTAAAAAAGTTCTAGTGCATAACTTAGAACCTCATAACTGGCTAAATACTGTACCGATCTTTATGATATTTTGTAGTTTTATGATTATCATGAGTTTAAGATTTTTTTTAAATTGAACAATATTCTTTATCAAGAGAAATAACTCACAGATGCTATCTTTACTGCGCAAAAATTAACAATTCATAGGGATATTTTTGCTGAGTAAAGATGGCGTTTGTAAGTTATTTCCCTTTGTAAGCAGTATACTTGTTCCTCAAAAAACGATATAACAAAGCATGAGTAACTGTTGCTTTATCAGCAGTGCTTTGCAATCTAGAGGACAATTCCGCTATTTTCGTAATCCCACTATTTTCCCCAGTAATCCAACCCAAACCCGCTACTTTTTGTTTGGTACTCCAATCCTGTAATCTCGTTACCAAAATCTCAATAATCAACTCAAAACATATCCACATATGGAACCATATTTCACCTACTGAGTCTAAATATTTAAAGTTCTGAACTTTGTATCAATCAGGACAATTATTTTAATGTTCTTATTTTTTCATATGTTTGGTTTTCTATTTTCTTTTATATATATGCATATTTTTTTGACTTTGAGTGTGAGGCCTGTTGCATTTCCTGCAACATATACCCTTTGGAGAATCCTTCGCATACTTGTATTTCGATTGGTGTAAATACTAGATATAAGTGAAACCATTTGCTCAATGAAACCTATCACAGACATTGTGCCATTATTTGATGTTGCAAATACCTGGCAATAAAATAAATGATCAACAATTGCCAGGACTGTACACAAGGCTGTTTATTTAAATACACACTAGTGTAAAAAAAAAGAAAATAAACTTCAAGCAATTTTAAAATGTACACACGTTGTCTTAATTTATATACAACCTTATATTAACAAGAACCGGCAGTTGACCTATATAAACAAGACCCTACCATAATAAAGTTACACAAAATCAAGATAATTACAAAAACTCCCAAACCTTTTGCTCAAACGCATATGGCTTGTTTTCTTTTTAACATATATCATTGTTGAAATGTACCTGATAATGAGATTTCGTCATATATCGTAAAACAAAATCATTTATTAAATGAAAAGAAGAACGTGAAAGATGAAACGTAATTTAATTGAAAACATTAAATATATTTATAAACTCACGGGGTTGACTAGAATTTCTGTATTAAAAACTTGAGAACGTCGAAAGAATAATTATCTCCTTCGTTGTATTAATTAAAGCTATGTGCAATCATATTGATGAAGACATTTTTATGTTGATTAGCCTCACAATTGATGTTCGTGACTTCCTGGTGATTACTCTGCGTCGTCTTATTCAACATCATGATGTTCGTGACACTTTTTTTATGTTATTCATTTATTTTGCAATATTTTATCAGGCTTAAATGTGAGGAATAAATTGACAAAAAAATCATAGTTTCATATATGGTTTTGCCTAGTAACTGTCTTATCTGTGGAGATCAATTTACTTCAACTAAAATTGTCTACAGCAAATGTTAAAAATAATGGTTTTGTTGAAGTTTAAAGACTATTATAAATGGTACTATTATTTGGGGTATTTCAGTATAACGCACATGACAAGTTATAAAGTCCCAAGTCGTAATGTTAAAATCCATTAAAAAACGAGACCCAATGTCATTGTAAAGGAATCAAAATAGTCGAATACATACAATAACACATAAGATGACATGTGATTCAATTGGTAACCCAAAAGCACTTTTGAACTGTTTAGTGTTGATTTCATTTCCGTGGTGTTGAGACCTCAGGCATTATAATAAGGAATACTTTCTTTGGTGTATCTATTAATGTCAAACACAATATAATTGAACAATCATTTTCAATACCATCAAGAAAGTCTTTTAGCTGTCGATCTTCTCAAGATGAGGAGAATATAGGATAGCGTCTATCAAGTAAAGGAAAGAGATGGGTCAATGTTTTGACCATCGTGATGTAATTTAAAGACTCTGTTCGTAATCAGTGACAAGCTGTGATCACTTTCTCTTTCTTTTGGATTTAATAAAATAGTGGGATTTATATTAACTTGATCAAAAAGAGACATACTGTTAGAACTGGTAGAAAACTACTTCATAAAATAATGTTTTGAAGCTGGCAAGCAAAGCTTGAGACTATTTCGGGTCATAAGCCTTGGCAGGGTGTAAATTAGAACCAGCAGTTTCCAATTAACAGGACAACTCTCTCCACAAAGCTGACTGATTCAAAGGAAATGGAATACCACCTGGGACTAATGCTGCCACGAATGTCGCAAGGGCTTAATCCCAAGAAAACACAGTCAGCCATGAATATTCGTTTGTATTAAAAATCGATACAAATACATAAATATTTTGTTTTCCAAGGTGATAAGAAATTCATTAAAAAGGCTGTTGTATCAATACCAAGTTGGTATAACAGGTTAATATCCAACAGTTAACAAACAAGTAAACATGAGTATATTTAAGATTTAATACAAACGCCTTCTTTACTTCGAAACAACCTTGCATAATTTAGAACAGCATTATTTGCTTTAGACTTTATCGATGTTAATTATATGATGCATAATGAGTTCAGCTATGGAGGTCATCGACACTTACTGCTTACAAAGGGAGTATCATCAAAATGATGACATGGTATTATCGAAATTCCAACAGATAATTTTCGTTCACTGATTTTTGACTAATGGTCATATCAACTTGGTCTTAATGCCACAACAATGTTTTATCAATACATGAAACCAGATTGTTCTACCGGTAACGGTTACTTTTTATCGTAAAAAAACAATAAACATCGCGAAAACAAACGTATATATCTTAGTTATTCTAGAATGACGGTAGTTTAAGTGTTCTAAATTAAACATTAATTTATACTTTGGTAACACTTTCTTACCAATTGAACAATCATTTTAATTACTTTTAATGTCCATACTGAGTGACGCTTGTAGCTCCAACTCTGCTTGATGAATTTCTGTATTTCCTTAAAAAATAGCTTCTTTAGTATTAGCATGCAAATACATGTTTCGCTAAGCACTTGACGACCGGTTACTCTCTGTCTCTGTCTGTCTGTCTATCCGTCTGTATGTCTGTCTGTCTGTCTGTCTGTCTGTCTCTCTCTCTCTCTCTCTCTCTCTCTCTCCCTCTCTCTCTCTCCC
>JAUUEB010490010.1:0-10738 GCA_032362205.1 Clione limacina | reverse complement strand
AGTTAAAAAACGACCCTTTAAACCCCTCCCAAAAATTTAAAACCAATCAATTTTTGCATACCCTCCTGAAAATGTATTCTTAGATGTATATTTTATAAATCGAAAAACTAAGTATAAACAACTTTTCCACCCTAAGTGATAAATCCTCCTGACTAAGAGTTATGCAACTGCGTAATGTAACACGATAAGTGTTGGATAATATTCTGTAACATTATATCATGTCTTGAGATAATACACGATATGTGATAACTGGCAAGTTAGATTTGCTATTTCAAAGATACCTTCACGTTTGATTATTGGTGCAACAAGATAGCAAACGTATATTATTATTTCATAAGGATTAGCTTCTCAAAATGAAATCAATACTTGGCAACATAGTATAATATTTCAATGTGTGTTAATAAAATCGTATGCTAAATAATTCTGGAGAGACAAAATATACGTCTAAAAATGTTTTCAATTGTCTGACAATATCGAATGCCGTCTCCAGAAATATGTAATTTTTTCTGTTTGGCACCCTGTTGGGCCCTTTATTAGATACAAACAAAGATCTTTACATATTTTCCAACATCAAGCAACTGCTGTGGCGGACTTGGCCCATCACAAATTAACCAATTTGCATGAATTGTCTGGATAGCTGAATCTGATCGTTTGTACAAACATTAAGAGATGGGTTGAATCGAATATTAAATTAAATAAAAAAAACAGGCCTGAATGCGCTGATGTTTTACGACGTAGAAGGCAAAATCAGACGAGTTGCTCATACAAAAGACGTTGTACGGGTGTTTAATTCTATCCGTTTCACGGGCATCCAAAAAGTCATTTGGGCAAGAATTTTAGAAAAAATACGACTAGAAGGAGACAAGAATTATGAACAGTATATTTAAATCAATAGCTAGTTCGTGGTCAAAAACGTTTCAGTTCATCATTTACGACGTAGTTAGCGTTTAGTCGGGGGGTGGGGGGTGAAGGGTTTCTCTTCATCCCCCCACGACTCTACTTGACTTGGATTTTAATTATCCTAGGGGTATATAGACACCAAATTATGGAGTAGCCAAGAAATTAACTACAGCAAACTGACCACAAGGGCTGACCAATGATCAAAATACCAAAATATGTTAAGAATGAATCGAGACTGGTCGCAAATTAAAGGTGTTGCCGAGACGATTACAAATATGTATTTTTTTTCTACGGTATGACCATTTCTTCATAGAAGGCAGTTATTTCATCTCATAAACTCACATTAATGACCCTTTTACGGGTCAATTTACGATTATTTATTTTGGGGACTCTTATATATGTTTAGAACATACTTTAAGGAAACTATTTTCTTTTTCAATTCAATGTTGCTAAAATCAGCACGGAAATTGCCAGACAAATTGGAAAAACTTTTATTTAATTTCTTTATATTGCTATATATATATACGCTGAGCTCCCAACTAAAAACGAAAAAATGACCCAAAGTGACAAACAAGTTTTTATTGAACTTTGACATGTTATTTCAACTTATTTATTGGTGCTGAATATTAAGATACGACAATTTTTATGTTTGACAATATCAGTGGAAATAATGTGCCCTTATGACGTCACGATCCAACTCGACCTCATAACTCAAGAACCAATGGTCATACTTTAGAAAAAATACATATTTGTAATCGTCTTGGCAACATCTTTCATTTGTGACAAGTCTCGATCCATTCTGAGCACATTGGTATTTTGACCATTGGTCAGCTTCTGTGGTCAGTTTGCCTAAGTTATTTCTTTTTGCTACTCCATGATTTGGTGTCTACATACCCTGATGTACATTACAATCCAAGTCAAGTAGAGTCGTGGGAGGATGAAGAGAAACCCTAGTAGTTGGTATGTAACAAAACAAGATTTATGTTGCTTTGCAAACTCATGTTTAAACATTTTGGTGCGACATTAAAGCCTAGGAGCAGCGACTATCCGGATTAATATTCATTTAAATAGAATGAAAACAATCTTGTCATGAACAGACCATTTGAAGGCCCCCTTCCTAAAATACAAAAGAAGCAATGTCAATGAGTTGTTGCAGAGATGATCAATGCCTCCAAGGAATATGTGACTAACTGTTTCGGTGTCGATCTCATTTGTTTTATCAACCTTTTATTGATGTGTATGGATGCATAACTCTTTTAACACAAGTTTTTTTTTTTCCTTTATTAAGATGTCCATGCCTAGATGTGCCCAACTGATGTGCCTATCTGTATCATTGTGCCTAAATGAGCATTGTGCCTTATCTAACCCTGAGTCTTGTAAGATGTAAGAAACTACTTCAGTGTACAACTAACATAAGAGATACAGTACATTTGACTAATTTTCTCTGTATAACATTAAGGTTAAAGATACATATGTCGATTTCATTTAATATATACAATTATAGTTTAATTTGTAGAATTTGGAGATGGTTTTTGCTTGACCTTGCTTTACCCATATCAATTATGTTGTCTATTAATATGAATGCTATGTGTTTGCTATATACTCATATTATTTGCATTTGCTTTGCTTTAACTGTTGCCTTGAAATTTGCTTTTGTATTATGTAACATGAGTAGTAACAAGTATGTGTTCCTCATTTTCCTTTTAGGTTTTATAATTTGATGAACCACAGTAACAGAATAAAGACTTACAGTAACAAGTTCTACATCTGCATTGGTCTTCAGTGTTATCTCCTACTTAATGAAGGGATTATTAGAAATGTATAAGGCAATGTAAAGTTTTAATTGGCTGTCCAAAAACAATTAAGAAATAACGCGACACCGATCTAAGCATCGTGACATGACGTTTTCGGTAATACCTTGGAAAAGTATTTTTACCATATTTCTTGCAATAACTTAAAAACGCTTGCATAAAAGTGACCTCACGGAACATAAAAAAACCTTCGGGGAAATAAATATAATATTTAATATTTTAAATAATATTAACTGTTTTGCTATTTTTTCGTAAACCGGATGCGGTGTATGTTTATTTGATATAAGTGCACAGCTCGCTCTTGTTAAATAAACCCTTCATATGACTACATCAAGTATAGAAGAAAAATGATTATTATGAAGTGGTTTTGGGGTCGTTGCCCTTAAACGCTTGACATGAAAACAATTGGAGATATTTAACATTGTAAAATTGACAGAATTCCTCGCTGATACAACGTGGTTTATCAACACATTCTTACGTCCGAAAGATTAAAGGGTGAGTTAATCAAATGTTCACGCACTGATATTGTATGTAATACTGACGATCTCATATCACACGAAGTAAATTTTAGTCAATTGACTGATTTCTGCATGATGACCGCTATGTACTCTCCTGGTTTATAAGTCATATACCACAAGAGTGCATAACGGTCATCAACACATAAATCAGTCAATATATTACACTTAGGTGCTTCCTTCCTATCACGCAGCGACAACATCTCTATCGTCTAGACTGCTAGGTTAGACACACTTGTACTATTAAAACTTACTCATCTCTCAATTCGGTAAAGTTGATGTATTTATTTGCGAGAAGTCAAAAGCTAACACCTCGGGGTTAGTGACCACAGTACTGGGCGACAATTTAAACACTCGGCTGGTCACTGGGCAGTGTGTCCACTGCACCCCATGCCAGGCCCAGCTGTCGACAGTAACCTCCATGTTGTAACATTTGTTCAACCCCATTGTTATCAATGCCGTTATTGCAAGTTGAGTGGTCAATTATTTAGGACTTAACCCCCCCTCAAAGTGTCAATTGAGCAGGGATGAGCTCTAACTAGTCACAGATTTACATCTGGTCGTCACGTCGCACAAAGATTTAGTCACTTTGAAGCGAGAACTGAGTATTATCTTTAGAAGTCTCATTGATCGTTTTCAGACTTCATAACAGTATTATAGCGTTTATTACGTTTCCTGAACCAAACTCCTACCCAACTCAAGCAATCAATGTAGGCGTCAAAGTAAGGACATTGAGGGTTGTTTTAGGGTTTGGTCTGATAATAATCAAGGCTCATTTAATTCTTCTTTTAGTAGATAAGGCTTATTTTGAATAGAGTTTTCTACGCCAATTATCAAAATATAAGATTATGTATATGGCTATTCAATGCTTCTTAGTCGATTTTGATATATTCAACAAACAGAGCAGAGGAAAGATAGATTATTTCTTTTTTATTGCTAAAAACAAACCTATTATCATCATATTTAGTAAAAAATTAAGATATACATGTCTCTTGAATTTAGAATACCTCATTTTCGTATTACCAGTGACCTTGCCCTTTTCAACCAAGTAGGAGTATATTGGGAATTTATAGTAGACATAACGACCAGCATTGAATCAAATAAACAGAGTTTGGTAGTGACCTTGTGCATCTTTTCTACTGAGTTTCTCCCTGAACGTAAATCAATAAGACAATGAAGAATTGTATCGTACCAAACTATCTGATTGAATCTTCGAGCCATGTGGACATTTTCACAGACTGAAAAATCAAATTGTGATGACGAGACAGACGTCACAGTCACTAGGCGACACTACTGTCTTCTTCCAGACGTAAAGTGATATTGATGACTGACTGAGGGTATCAAGTTCTCCTCATACCCTTCTGGTCATTTTCTCACACTAATTTGATTATATTAAATATGTACATAGTCTGCATCACATTTACATGGCGAATGTCCTTTGTTAGTTGTCGTCTGATCTCCTTTGTCCTTTATTTATTTAGACTTTTGTTTAATCAATCCATGGAGTAATGTTTGCTTTTTATCTCACTCTATAACAAAATTCAAGATTGCTGCCTTTAACACAACATCAAAGAAGTATGTAGCCGATAGCGAATTGACGTGTTTCAACTTTGTGTTTTTGGTCAATAAAATCGTTAAAATCACTATAGACTGCTAACAGGCCTTGTGATTGTTATTTCGCCCCCATCTTTATTATTTCAATTTCTATATGTTGATGAATATGGATTATCAAGTGTTTCTGCTCCACTACACTCGTGTCTTGGCTTCATGTAAACTGAAAACTGAATTTCCCCTTCTGATGTCAATATCATCTTTGAAGTACCGTTTTGTTGTTGTTGGTGGTGGTGGTGGTGGTGTGCTGTTGGTGTTGTTTTTGTTGTTGTTCTTCTTCTTCTTCTTCTTCTTCTTCTTCTTGTTCTTGTTTGAATCCCGCAAACATAATACAACTGTTATTTTTGCAAAGTAAATCGAACTATTGACAATCATTTCATTATTCTTTAAATAAAAAACCATAAACTCTGAGATTTATTTCCCTACTATCGATTCAAAATTTACAGAAGAATATTTAAGCCTTAAGTCACTCAATACCAAAAGTTAACCATCAGCATAATATTTCCCTAAAAACCATGATGAATCACAGCCCTAAATCTTTTAAGATACAAGTCACTCTAAAAGGGCACAAACATCTTCCAAGAAAGTTGTGAATGGTTCCATTATGACATCGTTGATCAAACACGTCTGTCAGTCATGTTTATCTTCTCTTTGACACTCGGTTCACGCTCTTCACCAGCCTCTGTTACTAACTTACAACAGAAAGCTCTCAGGCTAGCACCCTCCACCCCCGGATGTTAGGACACAGAGCGTCAGGCTACATGACGATATTCTGTTAATTTTGGTTAGTACAACGTGTTTACCTTAGTTCCATCTCCCCAAATATTCAACTTTTGTAGAGAAACGGTGATAAAAGGGAGGAAAAACACTGATTTCAAATATGGGGTGCCTATCAAGACAAGAAACATGACCTTATGTACATAGTTCTTTACACACACAAAAAGAGATAGAAAACCCAGTTTGTGTGAAAATAAATGATATGACGGATATAATACTCGTGAGTGTTTTTATGCGAAAATGCAAATAATGGAGACTGGTGCAGTATGTGTACACTTTATAAAAATGACCCGTATTGGATGCTATGTTTAAGCAAAAAAATCACCATATCTTTTTACAGTGTTTGAGTGGGAGGACACTTTTATGATAATTAACTAACGTGAAATTCATACCCATACTTAATACTGTGATGATTGCGTTTGATGTGATAATACATATCAACAGCGTTACGTTTCTCTCGATCCAACTTTCTCATATTTCCTATTAATATTCGCAATTTGTTGAATTAATCATTGCGGTAACTAGATACGAAACAGCCACGTCTCACATATTCAGTTCATACATTTATAAAGCTAAGCAATACCGACTGAGCTGAGATAAGAAAAAAAATAATAGGAACATGAGAGAGTGTTGAATTTGGAAAATACATAATAGTGAACAAACCTATAAGCAAGAACAAAGATAAATGCAAAAATGAAAATGACTTGAAGGTCGATTAATTTTGTTCTTTATTGTCTTTTACTTTCGACGTTTAAAAGACAAGTTTGAAAGTTGCATAATTGAAATATACGTCGTTGTTATTAATCATAGTAAACTAGAAAGTGTGTGGGTATCACAGTAGCAATGGTTTATTCGATAATATCTTAAAACATACTGCCAAGGACTTTCTCATAGAGTGTGATGGTGAGAGTTCTACGACCAAAGTAAATGAGAATTGATTGAGAATTGATTGCGAATTGAGAACAGGAAAGAAAACCCAATTTGATCATAGGATTCGTTGAAGTGACCTTCTAACATATTTTGGTTGAACAAGAATCCATACTCCATTAACACAGTTTCTCTACATGAAATCCTAATTTCCTGTTCTCTTTAATAAAAATTGATTGTTGAAGATTTCTATACAGAAATACTTTTCTAAAGAAATCCCTTGTGAAACATCTTGTAGCATCTAGTGCACACGTATTGTTGTCTACCAGAGAACGCCATTGGTGTTAAATAAAAACTTAAAAACTTCCAAGCACGATCTGTATTTTTCAAACATATCTTCCATAAAGGCTAGCTTACTTACAACTTACAACCTTTAATTGCATTGACTTGAATTCATACCCACACTACATAACTACAACTTGTTTTTCGAAATCAATTATCATAAAAATACCCGTTCATGTGCAAAATAAACTCCATTCAGTTTTGTTTCAAATTTTAAGAAAGCCAAGAAAAAATTGCGATGTTTAAATGTTTGTGTTGGTAGCAAGCGTTCGAAACAAAGAATCAAAGAAAATTTAGATAAAACACGATTGACAAAACTTTTAGCAACAACTTGAATCAAACTATCTAGATATTGACAGGTTGCACCGTCTAACCCCAACAAACTTTGTGTCGTTTCTTTTTGATCTAGACTATTTTTATGTACCCAGTTTTATAAAACCAAATAAGTATGACGTACCCCTACCATGTTGAGACATGGGAAGATATGAAAGATAACGTTCCAGTGTGAATTGCTTGTTTGCCTAACAAAAACGTATGTCAGTTATTGTTCAGCCATCTCTGATTGATGTATTTTTATCTTATTGTTCAGCAATTCCTGGTGTATTCTGAACTTATTGTTCATTAAAAACTGAAGTATTCTCAAATGTGTAAAAATGCACTGATTGTCAGTTCAATATTTGACAAATCATTCTGTCATTATGAATATTGATCTTCATTTTGATGACTGGTGTGAACTTAAACAAATTGTATGAATAGGGATCAAGATTCTATTGACAGCTGTATTATTGTGCTTTATCTATTGATTTCATACTACAATTGTTAAAATTCCAATGTCATGCGAATATTCTTAGCAAGAGATTTAGTTAGGTTCTTTGCTATATTGAGATATATACGTCTTGTGTCTACCTGTTTCGCATTTCTTTGCCAAGGTGTGTGGGGGGGGTCGAGGAGACCGATGATAGGTTTAGCCTAATGGTAAGATTGATGATGTAATACCCAAAGCTCATTTCCCATGCCCTTGAAACATCTGACCTTCTTCAGAACACTATATATTCAGTTGGAAAAAAATAATGTCTATAGATGTGTATACAGAGTGTCCAAGGATAGACTTAACAGTTTACCCTTTCAATACTGGCAGACCTATTTTTGCAACAAACTTGCTTTTAATATAAAGTATACCAGAATCGAATAGATTCACCATACACAAACATTAACTTACCTATCAATGGCCTACTAATTATCAACAAACGTACAAACTTGAGTTAGAATAAAACAAATCACGCGAAAAAAATTAATGTATGTTCCTTGTTCACTGTGTCTGGTAATCTGGTAAATTTTCCTTCGAGAAAAAAGTACCTGCTCTGTTTACTTAAACTTTTCAACTATTTGGTCAAAATGTCTATGCTAGATTGTTAATTGGATGTGGTCGTTGTCATCTTTGAATACCTAAGATCATTATCTAGTATACTTGTTATTTTAAAACCAGATTAACCATTACACGTACACCAAAGTTAATGATTCTCCAATATGCAGGTGTGTCAACCTTGTGTTTGACCTGTCTTTTTAACGAGATGTCAATACACAGAGTCTACATAGAGATATATCTCTCAGCTTGAACCACCATTGCAAAGTGGCCCTTCCTTAAGGTGGAATTTCTATCTCCATAGCTGAGAACCTCTCCACGTTTAGGATGATTTCATGCGTTTATCTCGAGTATCACGATCTGTAGCCTTAAGATAATTTTCCCTTTGGGTTTTATACTTGATCAAGTTCTCAGTATAACTCTTAACTCCAAAGTTGTTGATAGAAAATATCAAGAACGACTCAAGATGTATTTGTTGTTTATTCAAGGAGCCACCATCAGAAGCAAAACAAACATGTTAAATACGCAAACATTACGAAGAACATAGCAAGAACTTATCACAATATTGTTTAGTGAATTCATGACGCCAGCAGCATTCAATATATATCAAAATCATTTTGAATGCCCTTTTAAATGATCTTGACTAGCTAAGAGGGTCTTGTTATTCAGGAAGGTCCATACACGGTTGTTAAAACAAGATCAACTTCAAGCTTCACCAGCAAAAGCATCCTACAGCACTTCGTTAAACACATATCTATACAAAGCGTGTATTTGTTTTATGCCGATACATATTCATGTACACCCCACCAGGCGAGATCTATGCTGTGCGAACGTGTAATGCACCTTACCAAAAATGAATCAGTAATGTCCAATTAAAAAAATGTACCTGCTAGCGGAACTTGTCAATATTGATATTCAACAAATGCCTTTAGAAATTTTTGCACGGAAGGCGACAGGTTGTCAAAGATTTAAGTTGAATGTGAAAATACCACCTTTTGAGTGAGTCACAGTGCGCTTAAGTGAAAAATGTTGTCCTTTTAAAGAGAAACCTCGGGTTTGATTGTTAGTATTTAATATAGAGTAGCTACTGTACTGTTCTCTTGACTCGCACTGAACCATGGATCACGTGTAAATGCCAGCTTAACAAAAGTTGATATCACCAACCAAGAGTTGTAAATAATTTGAATTAAATGTCTAAAAATATGAAAGACTGACAGTATAGAAAAAGTCCAATTGCTTTCGTGAACAGACATACTTGTAACATGAACCCGGTTCTTATTATAAAAGACTAGGACAGATTTGTCCCACACCTTTGAAATAAGAAACGTGCCCTGTGTTTCTGTGAGTGTTTAGTTTTGCTTTCAGTGTGTTTCATACAAATTCATATTTAGTTTAAAATGGTAACCAAAATATAGCGTTGGGAGTCATTGAAAATGGACTGTAATAGTCTTTCCACACACAATGACACAAGAACATAAACTCCTGCCTACAAACGTACGTTTATCGTCACATTATAAAGAATGTAGCGTTGTAACTCTCTTTTAGAATAATAAAAAATACTATGGTTTGATGCTTAATTTTAAACGCACACATACACATATACATACACATACATCAAAACATAAACTACCCTTACACAAAAACATACACACGTGTACAAATCACCACCTCATCTATATCACATACCAGACCGCCCTCCTTCCAAGAATTATTTCTTTCTTTAACCATTAAGTATGAGAAAGCTTCTTTCCCCGTCCGGTCTGATCAGGTTAATTTCTTCCAGCGGATCAGAAATCTCCCCACTTGACCAGAATCAACCCTTAATCAACAAGTTTATTGGGGGTCATCCTGAAATGATTGCCAATTATTTTGTTCCTGATTCGAGAAGGCTCTAGAACATCTACTCCGTCGAATTTGTAGCTAGAAGTGTGACTTACTCTCCGTCTAACACTAGTTCGTGTGACTTACTCTCCATCTAACACTAGATCAATCAACAATGATCCAACAACAATTTCACTCTAGCGTGGGTCAGTATTACACCAATGAAAACTCCCACCAGGCCATTTTGGTGGCTGATGTTTTATGTAGATAAACGTCTAGAACTTCCTTTTTGGGACATTTCTTTTAGGTTTAGGGGGATATTTGATCAATGCTCTTAGCTCTCCTTAATTACAGTATGTAAAAAGGATCTTCTTTGTTAAAAGTTACGACGTGTTCCTTTTAATGTTATTTTGTATTTACCGGTATCCAGATTTATAGGATTTTCTGAAGTCTCTGTCATATGAATATTCTTATTCTTCTCTAAAAGGTTCGTCAGTTTAACAAAATGTCAATTTATCAAGACGACAGATCTGATTTAAGGATTTTGGCAATAAGGATATCGTGAACTAATTTCTTTTTTTTTTAAATATTGTTTTAGTCCAAACCAGTCTTGGTTACGGGATCATTTATTCCCCGATCACAATTTGTGACTCTGGGTATATTTTCGTTTTGTCTGTCTGTGTGTCTGTGTGTCTGTTAACGCGATAACTCAAGAAAGATACAACTGATTG